>JAEPRB010000062.1:0-189006 GCA_016758965.1 Circinella minor
TCAAACTACTGATTTGAGTGGTTTGAGCCAGCTCAAATCATTCAGGGGCGTTTGAGCCGCTCAAACCAGCTCAAACTCAAAAGTTTTAGCAGGACCCTTTTTCTCAAACCACCTTTTAAGTCCAGTGATAATAATAAATATTATACTACTACTACGACGACTACTACTTCTTTTATTACTTACTACTATTATGACCCTTCTCTTATTTTTTTTATCTCTTCTTTTTTATAATAATAGCAATAAGTGCAGTTCTTTTTTACACAATGGCTCATATATGTTAATTACAATTTTTTTGTTATATTATTATCATCTATATTATAGCAGTGGTTTTAAAAAATTTAATGTATACTGGTATATTATTTTATTAAATAATAAAAAAGTATCTTTTATCTACTCTATACTCTATTTACTACTATATTTGTGGTCTTATTCTATGTCGTTATGGATATGTATCTGAATTACTATATTACCTGTCATATCTGTGTTCTTTCTTTTTAGCTCTTTCTTCATGGTTTTATCATATTAATAGATTGTATGACATATGTTGTAGCCAGCTGTCTTAATATACTTTGGCGGATAACAACATATTAGCCAAATAAAATCGAATAGAATAACAAAAGAAAAATAAATAATAACGTTTACATTGACATTGACATCTTATTATTGCTTGACGATAAGAGAATCTTTATATACATGTTTCTAAAAGTACTACAAATATAAAGTATATAGTAACAAAATGACAATAATAATTAATAATGTATAGCATTAATTATGTATGATGGTGACTATTATGATGGTGTAGTAGCTGCTAAGCATGAATCACGACAGATTACAAAAGGCATCAAAAAAGAAACCGATTAAAGTATTTATGAATATAGATTTAATAGGAAAATAAGGTAAGAATAAGTCTTGTGAGAACCTTTCAGGTGTTTTATTATATGAAAAAAAATATGATGATAAAAAAGATAAAAATATGTCAGCCTCATTATTTCTATTACAAGTAAGTATTATATATATATGTTTTAGATGTGTATTTTCCTGTATTTGTAGATGATGTTATATTATGATAAATTGTATATTATGTGATTATGAATAAATAAATTATGTTTGCTTATTATATTATAAGGTGTGATTGTGGTAGAATTATTATTTGTATATTTAGAAAGCAATCCGTGTGAGGTTATTTTAGTGTTTTTATATCTAGTTTCTATTTGAATTATCTGAGATGAAGGATTGACATGTGCCATACGACACCGATGACAATAATTATCTTTAAAATAAAGTAATCAGAAAAAGTATTATTCAAAGAGGAAAATGGTACCACTGAATAATCTTATCTATAGCAAAGAATAACTTTTCTTATATATGAGAAAGGAAAATATATAATCAGAAATAAAAATCGAGAATATTCTTCAAAATCTCCCTTTAGATTACTGTTCGTCTTCAAACAGGAGAGCAAGCTGAGCATCATCATCAAAATAATGGTGTTCAGCAGTATAGGCAGCAGTAGTATTATACTAGAAATTAGTACAAATATAGTGGAACTGACATAATAAGCCAGATGTAAATAATTAGTGTGAATCTATTAACCATATAAACCTAACCACTTAAAGTTTGTAATCGGTAAGTATAACTGTCTACATCAGTATTAAGATAAGAGTCTTGGAAAGGCCTCCTCTCTAGTCATATTTCAGACTGAACGTATCTTCATGACGTATTAAGACATGCCCTTCGCCATTATAATATGCAAGAGTACAATATTAAAAGCAGAGCTAACATCTAGTCAGTTCTCATCTGAAAAACTAGTCACTAATCAAATGGGTAGACGGAAACTATCTCAGATTTACTAATACGAATCTTGGTATGTAGCAATACTCGTATTTCTTAACCAAGTCAAGACTTGTTGATAAATATTGCAAAATGTATTCATCATATTCGTAATTGTTGTTATCAACTCTTCCCCTTTATTGGTACCTGGTATCAAAAAAGCCACTGCCTGTTTCTCATTAATAATATCAGGACAAACAACTTTTCTTTTTGCTTGAACTGTCGCAAGGTGTATTTTATTAAGCTATCAACAACAAATGGAATATAAGTGGTTTATCGGCACGTTTAGCAAAATAGATGCTCAAAGATATAAAAATTGAATAATAAATACTCTGGAGTATTAGAAGCACAGATTATTGAACATATTATATTTCAGGCATTCAATCTTTCAGTATTGATACGGTAACTCGGATTAGCAAGTATTCAACGTACACATTAGTTTAGTTGACACTCAAGAATTTATTAAAGTATTTACAACACCATGACAACCATAAGGTTTCATTATAATGAAATAACCAATATCATAGGTAACAGTATCGTGATAATCACGAATGTATTGAATAGAAAATACAATGCTATCCAAGCTGTTAATAAGATCAAGTCCAATCAGAATGTTGTTCTGATACGCGCTAGTATATTTTGAAATCATATAAATTACATATAATAAATGGTTACCATGGTGTTTATACTCAACCTACTACCACGGCTTCACAAAGACAACCATCTATTATTATTAGTATTTAAATATCATATAAACAATAATATTCCAGGATTTATTTATCTAGACAATAATTAATAATAACAATAAAACCTGATTTTTATTTAGTGTAATAGTCTGCCAATTGCGCTGACATATCGTACAGCCAAAGTTACAAAGATCGACATAAGAAGCTTCATTTTAAATTACTCTTTAGTCTATGTAACCATTTTCAAGTTGTAAAGCTATCTATGTCCATATATATATATTGGTAATACCTCGTTGAGGACAAGAACTTGATATAGATTGAGATGGTATTTAAGTGTGTTCTTTTGTGTCTTGTTGATTTATTATATCGCTTTATTTATTTTATAGATTGATATTTATATGACGCTCTTATATTTTATATTTTTACGTTTTATTAACAACTCTTTGTTCGTCACAATATTTACACATATTTCAATATATATACAAAGAAACACTCTGCCGAATAGAAATTTGAAAGGCTATTTGGAACAATAAGATATACTTTTGTACGTTCTAAAACTTTTGTCGAGTACAAGGTCTACTGTGGATTATTTAGTGCTAATCTTATTTAGTAATTTAAAGAGCATACTCCATATAAGTTATAATCACTCGTAGATTATTTATTGTTTTCTGTAACAAACAGAGCCACTAGTTTATCAGAAGTTATCAAGTACATTTTACCTATAATCAAGTAGTTTGTTTGACAGCGTGTTCCTGGCTCGCATGGTGGGTAATTTATTATTCGGCAAAGGGCTTAATGTGTGTGATATCTTTTATACTCAGACAACTACATTTCATTTATCCACAGATATAATCATAACTATCGAAAATAGCTCCCTCTCCTCAAACAAACATGGACTTGAGTTTGCGACAAATCCTTGAACGTTATAAAGATGATTCCGAAATTTTAAAACATGTATTAACAGCAAAAGTAGAAGAAGATAAAGTAGGTTCAGTCTTACTAACGAAGTCTTGTGAATTCTTTATGTTTTAAAAAGAGTAGTAATTAATGCTTTCAATTAATTTTATTTTTTTTAATAAATGGGGGGTGGGGTTGGTAATAGAAAATAACAGCTCGAGATACTTTAAAGATTGAACAAGCGCGTATTCAATTAAGAGAGTTAGATATTGAGCTTATGCGTGAACATGGAAAAGCGACCATTCGATATTATGATACCAAGCAACAACAGCAACATCAACAGCAACCCACTGTGAGATATACGACACCGCCACTACCACCGACACCCATACAACCTTCTTTAACGTCATCATCATCCAGCTATCATAATAACAATAACAGTAATTATAATAAAAATGGATCTACACTACCCCCTATTTCGTCCTATCAAGGATTAGCACCCGTCCAGCAACAAGTTTTGGAACGTATTACTAGTAAGGATCATCGATCATCCTCATCATCCTATGAAGCTTATCCACATTCAGCGCACCCTCTTTGTTTACCTTCATCATCATCATCATCATCAGATACAGCTCGCCGAAATAACCATTCATTATATTATAATAATCACAACCAGCATCAATCATCGACTCCCATTTCTCCTGGTGGTGGTATTGATGAGCTCATTATACGAAAGCGAGGTCGCAATTCAGTGAATGAATTAACCAGCGAGAGTAATGGTAACAACAATAGCGATAATAGTCTATCTCATAATCAAGTAATGGAAGCACTGAAAGCCAAGATTCAACGTGGTAATAGTATTTGTAGTAATAACAACAACGTAAATGGAGAAGTGGATCGAAATAATAATAATAAGCGTGCACGAACATCAGCCATTAAAGTAGAAGTAGACCGAGATTCAATTGTACCTCCTTCTACACCTTCACCACGTTCAGCGAAACCTATTCTGCCACCTATTGATACCAATATGGGTCGGGATCGAACACAATATCACCAAAACGAAACTAACAATAATAACAAATATCGAATACCAATAACAACAACAAAAACAACAACATCTTCATCTTCATCAAGTTCCGCAGATCATTCAGTACGAGAGTTGTCATCAAATTCATCTTCATTATCATCAGCGAGATCAGCAGAAAAGCAACAGGAAACAGTTAAATCAGAAACTAATTCTTTATCATCTGCATCATCATTTTTAAGCGAACCGAACACATCTTCGTAGCAGAGAAATGTAATGTTTACTTTAAATTAATAATTTGAACTATTATTATTACAATGTATTTATATATTATTTATACCAATCGTTAGCGAAAATAAAATAAAATAAAAATACCCAATCATATTTAAAAAGTAAGAAAGATTTGGAAAGAAGGATATGTAGATATATGTACGTAGGGTAAATAAGTAATAAATGGATAGAATGGGTTAGGTAAGTTAAACTATAGAATAAAACTAAAAGTATTTTTTTTACTTGGATGAAGAAGCAGTAGCAGAATCTTGAATGCCTAATGAGTTTGTATTTCCAGAACCAGGCATCGGCATAAAAATGGTCTTTGGACCTTGACCTGAACGACTCATGGCTGTCAATGTATCTAAATAACGAATTTGCATAGCAGCAGGTGTACTTAAAATATCAGCCGCTTCACGCATCAATTTAGCACTTTCTACTTCAGCTTGCGAGGCAATCACTCTGGATTCACCTAATCTTTTAGCAGTAGCGGCAGAAGATAAGGATTGTTGCAATTGTTTTGAAATACCAATATCCTTGACAAGTGTTGCTTCTACTTCGACACCCCATTGTTGAGCAGCAGGGTTGATACTCTTTTGAATTTCCCGTGAAATGGCATCACGATTTTCAATTAAATCTTGGAATGAATGTTGACCACAAACATTACGAAGAACGGTGCGTGCTCTAATAAACAATTTATATAAGTCATATATATATATAGAGTATCATAATAATTTGATAATTAGCAGTTAGTTACCTTTCCATAAGTGAAGTCATAAGATCTTCGGCGCGGTATTCAGCTTCATAAGGTGCAAGAACACGCCAATAAAGAACAGATTCAATGGTAATACTAACATTATCCTTTTATATTAAAAAGAAATAAGAAAAGAGTAAGTATATTAATAATATAAACTACCGAGTAGATGTAAAGTTTTTTGTTTTTACCTTAGTGATTACTTCTTGTGATGGAATATCAGTGATCTGGATAGTAACATCGACTCGTTTAATACTTTCTGTCACCGGATTAATCTATATATTTATCATATATATATAAATAAGTGATTAACTCGAAGGAGTCACAGAATCGATATAATATACATATTATGTATGTATGGATGATAAAACTGGAAATATTTATTTACCTTGACTAATCCGGGATCGACAACTTTGTAACATTTTCCGAAGCGTGTAACTAATCCTGCTCTGCCTTGTCCCACACGTTTATATGGATTAGGGAAACATACACAACATGGTAAAGGAATCTATAAAATAAAATAAGAACTGTTTGTTAAGATTTTTTTTTTTTACAGAGTAAAAAAGTATATATTTATTATTACTATTATAATTACTTACAGAACCAAATAATCCCAGAACATCACCAATACAAGTCATCATTGAACCATAAAAACCCTATCAATATATATTTTACATATATTAACTGATTATGATTATTATTGTGTGTTGGTATCTATATATTATAATAAACTTACGTGATGAATATCATCTAGCCCATAATCTTTTGCAAAAGTGATTCCAACATCTTTATTCGTTATACCAGCGGATTCATCACTATGTTCTTCATTATCAGTATAAGGAGGATAAGGTGTTTTATTATGACTGGTGGATGATTCAGCAATAGACTCCATGATGATCTGTTTTGTTGTTGGTTTAACTTTATGAAAAAATAAAAAAAAGTCGAGTGGGAGAAAGAAGAAAGAAGAAGGTAAAAGTTATGCAAAAAAAAAAGAAGAGATGGAACGTTAAAAAAAATTAGTTCCACAACACGCTGTTGCTTCAGCAAAAATGTGTAACATCACTTTTGCTCAGCTGTTCTTGCTTAGCACTATGTTGGCTCAGCAATTATTTCACTCTATTTTTTTTTATGCAACTCATCTCAAATAATCTTTCCCAAGGTTCTTTGCTTCTTCTTCTTCTTTCTTTCTTTTACTTTTTATTTTATTTCATAACAATTTATTAAACATGAGTTTAAACGCACAAAGTGACGAAGTACCACTTCATCGTAATATTATGTCAAAACGACCTCCACAACAAGATTACTTTTTTGAAGCTGATTTGGGTTATCAAAATCATGTATGTTTTTTATTATCAGCATAAACATATAAAAAAATAAAACACATATTTTTTTTTTCGTGTTTTTTTTAAAGAATTATATATATTAAACAAAAATAATATCATATTTATATAGGGATGGTATGGCACTATGATGAACTGTCTTGGATCCATTTGTGGTGGTTTGGGTATGGTAAGTAGTAATCATTCTAACTCAGTCTTTCTTTTAAATACATACACACAAGACTAAAACTTGTAATATGGTTTTATATAAATAACAGGTTCCTTGTCTTTGTTGTTTCCCTAATCCATTCAAAGAAGTTAAACAAGGTCATGTTGGTTTAGTAACACAATTTGGAAAGTTTCACAAGTGTGTGAATCCTGGTTTGGTTAAGGTAAATAATTTTTTTTTTGTTTTGATAGTTTATAATGATAAATCATAATACTAAATTTTTATGTTTTAGGTTAACCCTTTGACGGAGTCAGTTCATCATATTGATATCAAGATGCAACTAGTTGAAATTCCAAAACAGATCATTATGACAAAAGACAATGTAAATGTTTGGATTGACAGTGTTGTATATTATCTTATTGAAAATCCATTCCGTGCAGAGTTTGGTGTTAGTAATGTACGGAAGGCTCTTACAGAACGGTAAAATATTTTTTAAATTAATGTAGATAACTTTTATCAATAATAATCTCTATAAAATATCGTAACCATATTAAATATTGATAAATAATAATAATAATAATAATAATAATAATTTCTCTTTTTAGTACCCAAACAACTCTTCGTCATGTTCTTGGTGCTAAAACTTTACAAGATTGTATTGAAAACAGAGAAGCAATTGCTAAAGAAATTCAAGATATTACAAGACCTGTTGCAAAACAATGGGGTGTTAAGGTAAATTCTTTTTCATAATAATAATAATAATAATAATTAACTTTAACATTAAATCAATTCATTTATATTAGATTGAATCTATATTAATTAAAGATCTTAAATTATCGGCTGAACTACAAGAATCAGTATCAGCTGCTGCGCAAGCCAAACGTATTGGTAATGCTAAAGTCATCAGTGCTAAAGCTGAAGTAGATTCTGCTAAATTAATGCGTACTGCAGCAGATATTTTAAGTACACCAGCAGCTATGCAAATTCGTTACTTAGAAACGATGCAAAATTTAGCCAAAGGTAGTGGTACACGTATTGTTTACTTACCTTCAGATGCTGCTGAAAGAGAAAGTGGTAGTGGTGGTCAATTTGGACGAATTCAAGCTGCTGCATATCAAGAATTATCCAATCCTGATAACTTTAAATAATTCATAATTCCCTTCTTCTTCTCTTCTTTTGTATTTTAATCTTTCTCTACTTTTATAACTATTATAATTATATAGCATTTTTATTTCCTTTTTTTTTATTATTATATGATATGATATTATTTTAATGAATATATATATATATATATATATATATATATTATATGAATGCGTGCAGCAGATAGCAAAATAAAAATAAATAAAAGGTAATAATGCAACTATTCAATTCATACTCAGTAAAACTGTTTCTTTATTCTATTTTGCACATTCTCATTTTATAGTAATAATAATAATAACATTTTAAAGATATGGACGAGCAACACATTCATAATCATAAAAAGAGAAATGGCGTAGATCTTGAACAAGAGTATAAAGATATAATCACGTTACTATGTCGAAGTATGGATCGTGGGGAATCTTTATTTCTACAAACAGCTCAATTAAAAGGTGTTTTTAAAGTTTCACCTTGGGATGATTCGGTAATAACTACTTTTTTTCTTTTTCTATTATAAGATGTAAGTTTTTTTTAATATTCTAAAATAGGAAGAAGAAGAAGAAGAAGAGGAAGAAGAAGAGGAAGAAGAAGAGGAAGAGGAAGAAGAAGAATCTCCAATTTTAAAAAAGCAAAAAGTGAATGAAGAACAAGAAGAAGAAAAAGAAGAATTAACACCGACGTCTCCTACTGCTTTACCAAATAAACGGCAGCAGTAAGTGGATTATAATTATCAAATAAAATTAAAAAGATGAATCATTTATACATGGATATAAATATAGAAAAGAGGAAGATCATGACAGTACAGACGATGATGATGACGATGATGAAGAAGAAGAAGAAGGGGTAAGTCATACTATACAGTTATTACTATTTATGTTCTGTACGAAGTATATACTTATATCTATATTAGCCAGAACACTTTTTTAGTGTTCCAAAAGCTCCAAAACGTGCTTACAAAAGACCTAGATCTCCATCAAGAGAAGATTCACAAACGAGATAATTGTAAATAATACTACTAATAACAACAATAATAGAAATTCCAAATAATATGCTTTATTTATTCTCATGTAATAAGATTATAATAACAATAATATAATAGACTAACAATTGTCATTAAATTTATGCCAATTCTTTGGCTGTTGGACTTTGCCACGAATAATCCTTATAAGGTGCCAACAACTCTCGTATCTTATCCAATACTTTTGTTTCAAGGTCTGTCGTTTTTTCCAAATTTTGTTCTCGTGCTTTAACTCGTTTCCATGCCTTTAAAGCCTTTTGTACATCTTCCTTATTTTCCAATCCAATATATGTTGTATTCAACTGGAAAGTATCACGTCCAGTAAATGAGAACATAGAGGCTAATTCTGATATATTCAATCCTTGTTCACGAGCATATTCAGCACATTCTTTTGCTGCTTGACGTAATTCAGCATGGGCAGGATGCCATTCTGGTGGACCAGCATCACGGAATAAAGCCATTCCCAATGGAGAGGCATTAGCGACATATTTCACACCAGCAGCTCGGAATTTAGGGGTATATTCGGCCAATTTTGTGTTTTGTAATGTGTAATGACAATAAGATAAAATAACATCCAGAGGTTGTCCCTTGGCTTGTTGATGTTCAGCAATCTTGAGCATAATAGATAAAGGATAAGCAGAACATCCAACGTATTTGATTTTACCTTGTTCCTATACATAATAAATGAATAATGAATTGCATTTGTTATTAATCAAAAAAATAATAATCCATTAACAAATGGTTCGGACAATTTTTTGTTTTTAATGTGTGAATAAAATAAAAGTATAAAGTTTTTACTTCAAAAAGTTACCTTGAGTTTGAAAAGAGCTTCCAGAGCACCTCCAGGTCCTACGACATCCTCAAAGTTAACAAATTCAACATCATGACAAAGAACAAGATCCAAATAATCCGTATGTAATCGACGCATGCTTTCCTTGACACTGTTTGTTACTCGTTCAGCACTATAATCGAAATCCTTGGTAGTAAAACCATATCGTCCAACTTTAGTTTGAATATAATAAGAAGAACGAGGAAATTCATCTCGAACTGTTTCAAGTGCATCACCCAAGACAAATTCACTAAGGCCATAATAAGGGGATGTATCAAATACATTGATACCTAGATAACAGCACACACACAAGATACATATAGTCAATATATACATATACATTATTTTCATTAATGTTATCGTTGTCATTGCAAGTAAAATGTTTTTTTTTTTTTTACCTCCTCGTAATGCTTCACGACATGCTTCAACAGGCCAATGAGACTCGATCTTATCATAAGTACCAGAAAGTGCACCAGCACCGAAACCTAATTCAGAAGGTTTGAATTCTGTCTGATCAACAGTTTGCTAATAGAAGCATATAAATATATAAACCAAGTTTAGAAAAAAAATATTATCATAGATTATTGAGCTGAAACGAATGGTAAACCTGTGAAGAAGTAGTAGTGGTCATTAGGGAAAAAAAAAAAGTTGTTTTTTCTCACCTCGTTTTCCTGCTGGGTTTTTATCGTAATTAAAAAGCGTGCGAATTAGCTGAACGACTTGTTCGATCATTTTAAAGATACAGAGAGAATATAACTTTATTTATATATATTTTGAAAATTAACTTTATTTTTCAATGTAATTATAATTACATAGATTGCAAAATATTGTTTATAACCTTGCATAATTTGAATAAAACTTTACATACCAGGCAGTAGTAAAAACAAAGGGATCTGAGACAATTAAGGGGGTTCATAGCTTCAAATTTACAGAATTCATGCATCTTTTTGATTGCTTTACTTACTTAAGTGGACCTACTATTACACCAACTCTTTTAATATTTCTTTTTTCCCTCCATTTTTTCTGTACACAATGACGATATAATAAAATCTATATTCACTCCGTGTCAAACAAATATAACAAGACAGTATATTATCACATTATCGTAGTGAAACTCAATTATTATATTGACATAAATAAGTCTGTGATCACTGGATGGTCGGATCTATATGTATGCAGCACATTTTATGGACTCAAATAACACCCTTCACATCCCACTAATTTAAAGAAACACGAGTATCCAATGATAACAAAAATATGTAACATTTTTTTTATTATATGGAATCAAGAGTAGTGAATAAAAAATAAGCTGTACGTTTTGTAATCGAGAGAATATAGCAAAGCTTTTACTATCAACTACGTATTATATAGAAACTGCAAAATCTTCATCTTTCTAGGGTTCTCACATAGCAATCAGCCTTGTTCTGACTTTGTCAAAAAAAGAGAAAAAAACAAATAAAGATCTATTATTATTAATTGCCATAATCTATTATAAAAACGAGTTATGATACCGAAGGGTAGCGTCTTTCAAACAGTGAATGATGTGCTGTCATATCTATTTTGTCTCAGACAGTACTATGTAAAAACCAATAATTGAATAATAATAGCAACAGGATTAGTGAAATACTATTAATGGTATTTTTGTCATAACCAATATTATCAACAACAATACGAGCTTCTAGTGGAATAGATAAAGTATGGTTCAAACCCTCAAGAATGTCTCCCAAAAGTGGTTGGACCCTCCTGCCCTTCATTTCTTGATAACTAACAAGCAATCGTGACATCTATCGCCCATAACATATCATTATTTTATATGGATTAACAAAAATCATTTTCATAACGACAACTAAAATAAAGATTCTCAATTTATTTTTAGTTACTTTCTCATGGACACGACAACAGTTCGGCTTTATTCTATAAATGAGTTAGTTCTTTTTTTTCCCATTCGTAGGTATCGTTTCTAAAGGGCTACAATACTACTCTCTACAGACATTTTTAGCTCACACATACATATATACACAAAAGAAGATATCAGGGATTATTGGGATTAACTATCTTAATGCGAATGTATATACACTAGTTAGTAGGTATTTGATTTTCTGGGTTTTCTTTAAATGAACGATTATATGGTTCACAATAACAATAAAAACCTTCTGATCCTTTGACTATAATAATAATGTATAGTCTTGTTTTAGTACATGAAGTCTAATTAGCATTAACAGTAGTTCACAACGACAAACGATATGCAATGAACAATTCTTATGATTCAAGTTCTAATTATAAAAAAAAAACTTTCTGGTAATAAAAAACAATTATGTTAGTATAACGATCACATATATATACTGTTACTAATGTAATCCACAGTTTCTTATGTTATATTATTTTTCATTATCATCATAATCTACTATATATAGTAATCAGCAATTATATATATACTTGCTCAGCTTTTATCTTGTATAAAAAAAAAGAGCGTGGTTTTTTATGTCAGCAAAGAAAAAAGTTAAAATAACATCCCAGAATGATATGATCTCATACAAGCATATTAACCCCGTTTTTATTTACGTCCCGAGAATCTCTGTATATTATAACTATATGGAATAAAAGAAAATGAGTTTATTTTTATATGGAAACATAGTGGGATGAGAATTAGATCTTGAAATAGAAAAAATATATTTTGAACTGAATATGATACAACTTTTTTTTTGTATTATAATATTAAATATAAATTATTCACTGTAATCACCATATATAAATGAAAACCATAGCATTGCGTTATATTAACATTAAACAAGAACAACGTAGAATAATCAATTAGTTATCTTTGACAATACTAATAATAAAAAGGGAAATGAAAAGACTGCATTTGCCCGTGTAAAACAAAAAAAAAATTTTGTACTCCCGTTCCTCATTTTGTACTACCAACGCAAAAGATTTAAAAACGTGGCTGTATGTACATCTTATTTAATTACTAGTAATGGTGTAATGTGTGGCTGAACAAAGAAGTAGCCAACAAAAATAAAAAAGCACAGAAAAATGAATAACTCGAAAAAAAAAGTATTTATTTAACACATGAAAGTTTTTGATAAGAAATAAAACGATAAGATTTTTTTGTATAAAATGAATTGTTGCGTTCACATTTTCTGTATAATTTTTTTTGTTATGTTCTTTCCCCAAATAAGATTAGCGCTAAAGCCACTTTGAAAGACTGATTGGCTGTTTTATTAAATCAAAAGCCCCGCAATAATTATGTCTTTACCCAAAAAGAATTTATTTTTATATGATTCTTAAGAGAAATAAAAAAAAAACTGAAGAAAAAGTAAAGGAAATGAAGCAGAAAATGGAAAAAGAATGATCTCCATAGTAATTTATTATATTTATTTTTCACACGCGTTAAAACATTAACTGGTTGATAGTGTTGTATTAAGCACTGAGTGTATATGATTACATGCCCTTTTCACTCTCTAAATCATTATTCCATATACCGACACACATAGAAGAAGACAACATAACTGCTTAATATTTTATCTCTTTTTTGATTCTGTTTCTTTTCTTTTTTTTTTTTTTTTTTTTTTTTTTGTGTGTGCGTGTTATTTTCTTGTTCTGTCTCTTCTACTATTATATATTTTATTAGACATATAAATAACGTCTCTTTCTCTTCCACACATACCATTATAACCTTCCTTTCTTTTTTTTTATTACTTCATTTACTATAATAATTATATAAACACCCACATCCCTCCCCTACTTATATACATACGTACACACACACACACATATATATATATATATATATAATATAATTTATTTTATATAATATACTTTCCACATGGCATCAGAAGCAACTACTCGGGATCTTCCACCCGGGATTCTGGAACAGCTTCATAATCTCGATTTGGAATTAGAAGAAGGCGACATTACGAAAAAGGGCTACGAAAAGAAAAAAGCACAGTTATTACAACCTTATATTATTCAAGATGTTGTTGAACCACCTCCACCACCACCTTTAAAAGATGACTATCACTATAATAACAATAATAATCATAATGATAATAATGGTGACAATGAACAAGAACATCCAAGGTCCTCTTCTTCTTCTGTAATAGATGAAGTAGAAGAGGAACGACGACGACGAGAAGACGAAGCAGCATTAGCAGCAATGGAATTAGAGCCTGAACCATCAGCAGCAGATGTAACTGATTTTCTCGATTATTTACCTTCACCAACTCATTCACCTACTCGTCCTGAACCTGGTGCTGGATTCATGGAAGAAAATCATCAACGTATGCAACAGCAACAACAACAAAATAATAATGGTCAAGCTCAAATGTCTGCAAGTCCAACACTTCATCATCAGCAGCAGTTCCAACAAAGACCTCCACCACAACAACAGTTTCCACAACAGCAACCTGGTTATTATCCTGGAAATCAATATTATCCTGGAGGTGTACCGACACCACGACCTAGTTGGCAACAGCCTCAACCGCAACCGCAACAGCCCCAATACGGCGGTATGCAACGTCCTCCTATGGGTTATCCACAACAACAGCCAAGACCAGGTTACTACCCACAGCCACAACAACGTCCACCTTATAATCGTCCACCTGGTCCACCCGGTCCACCAGGAGCACCAGGAGGCTATGGTTCACCACGTCCAATGTATCAACCAAGACCTATCAATCAACAACCTATCGGTTCACCACGACCTATGTATAGACCTGTTCAAGGAATGTCTCCTAATCCAGTAGCACGACCGATGGCACCCTATCCTGGTCGACCTATACAATCATCAACTATACCAGTACCTAATCCACAACAATCACGCCATGCACGTACATCCTCATTAGAATCACGGTCAGATGCAGCAAGTATTATACAAGGAGGAGTAGCTCAAAGGCCTAACTATGCTGGATTTAATGGATCTCAAGGTATAGACTTTGATGGTCGACCTGTCAACAATGGCGGTGACGATTTTGGTAAGTTTTATTAAATGATTGAGGGTTTTTTTGAGGGGGGAAGGGTAAATGGGTGGCCAAAGGAGCATGAATCTGCACTATAACAAAAAGACGGGGAAAAAATGAGGGGGTTATTGACAAAAATAAATGATGAAATTTATCATTATTATTAAATTAATTGACTTATATTAGATACGGCATCTGTAAGTGGGAATAATAATTGGCGACCAAATAATAGTGGAAGAGCTCCATCCATTATGTCATCTACAAGTCATGCCCGAGCCTCTGGTAGTCATTTCGCCATGATGGAACTTGCTCGTGCCCCCATTATTCGTCGCACTTCATTAACGCAAGGTCGCAGTCGATATGGGAATAGTTATATGGCATCTAGTTTCAAAGCTGTCGAACCTGCACCTCAACCAAGACTGTTATTAGAAGATCCCACGGAGCAGATGTTATTAGCGGATATGGCTGGGCGTCAACTACTTCCTCTCCAACCCCGTAATATCCCATTCAATGTCATCGATCATACAAATGAGCATCTTAATTTGGGACAAAAATTTAAAAACGTTGCCGAAATTTTACGTTATCGAGCCACCAAAAGTGGTAACGCCCGTAACAATGCATTCACTATTGTCGATGGTCGCGGTAAAGAATTGTCTGCTATTACTTGGGAAAAACTCAATGCAAGAGCTGAAAAAGTTTCCCATATGATTCGTGAAAAATCCGGTTTACATCCAGGTGAACGAGTAGCTCTTATGTATCGAAAATCAGAACAAATAGAATTTATTGTTGCCTTGATGGGTGTGTTTTTGGCTGGAATGGTTGCAGTGCCCATTAATGCCGCGGAAGAATTATCTGAACTTTCATTTATATTAAGTTTAACGAATGCTTATCTTGTATTGACGACGGATTTCAATTTGAAAGCATTCACAAGAGATATGCAAGCCAAGAATATTGAATTCCCATCCAATATTGATTGGTGGAAGACAAATGATTTTGGCTCTTGGTATCCCAAAAAATCATCTAATTCGTATCCACCTATCAATGTATCGGAATTAGCTTATATTGAATATGCAAAAGCGACCAACGGTGAATTAAAGGGCGTGGCAGTGAATCATAGGACCGTCATGTCCGGATGTACAGCTTTCCAGGGAGCTGTGACTGAAACCAAGTCGACAAGGATACAAGGTGAATATGGGGAAGAATTGGCATTAGAACCCGTTTATAAGGCAAGAGGAGGCCCTGACACTGTGGTGACATATTTAGAACAACGACAACAAATTGGTTTGGTGGTATCAGTGCTTTGGTCAATTTTTTCAGGATCTCACACAGTATTTGCGAGCTCAAGTATTGTGGATACACCTGCTGTTTGGATTTATGTTCTTTCTAAATTCAGAGGTAAATATATACCCAGTTTTTCTTTTTCTATATGTATATCTATAATATATATATGAGCTGACGTGCTATTATGATTATGATTATGGTTTTATATTATTATTAGCAACCATGGCATTAGCAGATTATTCCTCGTTAAACTACATTACCAAATATTATCAATCTCATACAAAAGAAGTATTAAATCAAAGTAAAAAAGTCACGCCTGATCTATCTTCGCTACGCTTTCTTATGGTAGACACCCTGGTGGTAAAACCTGATTTGGACAAGTATATTGCTGATTCTTTATTGAAACCTTTGAGAAATAAGACACCTGAAGAAACTGTTTGTCCTCTTATATCTTTACCAGAACATGGTGGTATGATTATTGGGTTCAGAGACTTTTTAGGTCCAGCTCAATTGGAACAACAAGAGACAATTGATCAAACCACCGGTGAACCTTTGGTGACATCTGTATTGGCAACGGGTAGTGCAAGGGACATTTTTGAATGTACATTAAATGCAGATGCATTGAAAGTGAACAAAGTGGCTGTCATGGCAACAGGAGAACAAGCACGTAAAGAGGCCGAGTCACCAGAAGTGGTACACGTAGGATCATTTGGATTCATTATTCCTGAAGGTAATTAAAAGAAAACTTGAAATGGGATAAAAAAGAAAGAAGAAAAAAATTTTACTGAATTGAATATACATCTTTATTTAGCTACGGTTGCCATTGTGGATCCAGAAACAGGTGTTCTTTGTACCCCTGACACCGTCGGTGAAATTTGGGTGGATGCACCTTCTATTTCAGGTGGATTCTGGGGTATGCCAAAACATACAGAGGCTGTTTTTCATGCTAAACCCATTATTGTTCCAGCTGATACATACCGTCCAGAAATCTATGATCAAGAATTCTTACGTACGGGATTAGTTGGTACTACTATCGGAGGTCGTGTAATTGTTTTGGGTCCTTATGAAGAACGTCTTCGCCAACAAAAATTAGGTGATACATTTGGTTTGGAAGAAGTTTATTATTCGAGTCATATGTTGCAAACATTGAAAAAGCACACACCAGTAGATCAATGGTAAGAACCAAGATAATATATATATATATATATATTGTTTTATGCAGGAAAAAAATAATCAAAACATTGATAATATTCGACATTTCATTCTCTAAACTCACAAAAATCAATGAAACAAACAAAATTTATTATAGTACAATCTTCGAATTAGCAGTAAATGATCAACATGTTCCTATCGTTGCATGTGAAGTACCTAGCATGATCGCCAAGACTGAATTAGGCAAAATTGCTAATAATATTATTGATACTATGCTCAATTTCCACGGACTTCGAATATATGGTGTCATTGTAATGAATCCCAATACCATGGCACGATGGGTCAAACATGGTCGGCGACATGTTCATCCTTTAATGGTCAAACGTGCATTCATGAACGGTGAAATGCCTATCCGTTATCTCAAAATGGACGTGGATCGAACCATATTCAACTTGGCCACGCATGAAGACCCTATCAATGGATTATGGCGATCCTTTGCTGCATATGACAAGGCTATTCGTACAGGACAAATCATGCCACGACCACAACAACAGCATACTGGTATGGAAACAGTCAGTCAAGTCATTGACGAACGTACTGATTTTGATTTGAGTAAATTCACCAACATTGTTGATGTCCTTTTATGGCGTACCAAACTTACTGGAGAAGAAGTCGCCTATATTGCCGTTACTCAAGCAAGCAGCGGCAGTGTCATCAACACCAAGCCTTACACATGGCGTAAAATTAATAGCAAGATTGCAGCTGTGGCTAATTATTTAATGAAAAAGGGTTGGAAGCGTGGCAGAAAAGCATTGATTTTAGTTCCCTTTGGCGTTGAATGGATTCAAGCTATTTATGCATGTATGGTCCTAGGTGTGGTCCCTGTATTGTTCGAACCACCAGATCCAGAACAACAAAATTTGCAACGACTCAAGGATGAAATTGATAATCTTGTATTGACTGTACGTGAATTGGATATCACCTATATTTTAACCAATTCAGCCGCAGAGGATATTATGAAACATAAAAATACGTCAATGGTGATGAAGCAAGTCATGCAACAATATAAAGATAAGAGATACAGACTACCGGAATTTACAAATTTGGGCAAAGCTTCCAAGACAAGCAAAGTGTTGGGTAAAGAAAGTGGATTTTATGTGAAACCAGAGTGGTTTTCGACAGGAGAAAAGTATCCAGCTTTGATTTCGGTTCATACGTCTATGGATGGTACACATACGTATACTACATTATGTCATGAAACGATTTTGACGCAATGTCGCACGCAAAAAATGACGTGTCAGTTAAAGTCACAACGAAGTATTGTTGGTTCTGGATTAGGTGCTTATGATGGTTTGGGTCTATTGCATTTTGGTTTCTGCGGTGTCTATGTTGGTAAGCTTCTTTTTCTCTCCCTCTCTGGGGAGGTTTTTTTTTTTATTCTTTGTCTCTAGTAAGATGTATTAATTTCAATTTGAACTCATTTATTTCGGCATTTTTTTTTTAAAAAAAAGGCTCCCCAACGATCATGCTGTCAGTAAGTGATTTCTACATCAATCCTTCAAGTTACTTTGAGTTATTACAACGATATAAAGGTATGTTACGAATAGAAAGTCTTCAAGCAACGATACATGAATAGATAACTAAACATATGTTTGATATCATATATTTTTATAGCCAAGGATGTATGTTCCTCGCATCCTTTGATTCAGTATTATATGAACTATACAAAGAAGAGCACTCCTGCAGAACTTCGTTCATTCCTTCTGTCTAGTGTACAAAACTTGATGCTTGTCACCGAAGGTCGACCTCGTCCTGGATTATGTAAGTATAATTATACATTATGTAATTTTTTCTATCTAACATAAATATCAATGCTAATTATCTTTTTCTTATCTAGATCAACATATGGCACAAACGTTTGGACCCAAACGACTTGAAAAAGAAGCCATAAACACTGTATACAGTCACGTGGGTAACCCTATGATCACTACCCGTTCGTACATGCTAATTGAACCTATCTCATTACTTGTCGATTTTGCTTGGTTAAGACAAGGTATTGTCCGCCCCTTACCTATTGAAGATGAAGCTTATGGTATCATTTTACATGATTCTGGTATTGTTCCAAGTAATACCATGGTAGCCATTGTTAATCCAGAAACTAACACTGTCTGTCCAAGTAATACCATGGGTGAAATCTGGGTATCTTCGGATTGTAATATTAAGGGTATTTATGGTCAAACTGAGAACGAGCGTCAAGCTAAATTTGAAGCAATAATAAACGGTGGTGATCCAAGAATTAAGTATATGCGAACAGGCGATTTGGGTTTCTTGTGGAACGTACAAAGACGTGTGGATCGTGGTCAACCTGTCGTTGAAGAAGGACAATGTTTATTTGTTTTGGGTGCTAAAGATGAAACTATTGAACGTAATGGACTGATTCATTTCCCTTATGATGTTGAGTTGACAGTTGAGCGTTGTCATCCAGGCATTGTACCTGGTGGATGGTAAGATACTATCTATAAAGATGAAACGGAGGAAGAAGAGAAGAAGAGGCATAGGAGGGAAGACGAAATAGTCATTATCTATGATAATTTTTTTTTAATAATCAATTATGGTCATCATTTTTCTTTTTATTCAGTATTATTTTCCAAGCTGGGCAAGAAGTCGTTGTCGTTGTTGCAGTCAAATCAAATGACCAAGCCATTTCTGCCGTTCCACTTGTTGTTAATGCGATATTGGAAAGCCATTCTTTCTTGATTGATACAATTGCAGTAATTCATAGTAATCAACTCCCAAGAACTCGATTTGGTGAGAAGCAACGTAAAAAAGCGATGGCATCATTTTTGGAAAAGAAATTACCTGTGCTGTATGTGAGTCGTATCACCAATCAGCATGAACCTTTGAGTTTACCTCAATGGACTCAGTCACAACTTGACGATACTGGCTCTGTTGTTTCCATGCCTACGGGGCCTGTTCCACCTCTTCCTCAACAACAGTATTCACAATCACAAACACCTTATTCAGCAAGTGGACGATCAATTGCTGAAAATACTGATATTGGACGTAGTGATAGCATCCAAAGTAGTCAACGAGATCTTGAAAGACGTGATACTGGAAGTTCAAAACAATCGGGTACGCGTATTTCATCTGTCCCTGCATCTCCTGCAGTAACAGAACCACCTCAATCATTCCATTAAGTTTGCTTTTTTTGTGTTTATTATTCTATTTTTCCTATTCTTTTTCATAATTATTAGTATTAGTTATTATTATTATTATTATTATTCTATTTTCCAATTATTCATTATTGTCACACACATACATACTCTCTCTTCATTTTACTCACAAATTGCCTACTGTCCCTTTATTTATTATTATTATTGTTCTTCCAAAAACAACAAAACTTAGTCTTACTTGGATATACCCCCACACTGTCCCTTCACTTTTAATTATGTTCAAAAATCAAATATAGTACATCCTTATTATTTTTTCCTTCTAATTTCTTCTGCCTCTTTTGCTCACCTACTCTATCCCATTCCCTTTTTCCCAACCTTGTTCTTCTACCTAAAAATAGGCGATACTTTTTATTTTATTTTCAGTTTAAATGGATATAGAATCTTTTTCTAATTAAAAAAAAAGAAAAACTATTTTTTTCTTTTATTTGTTGTCGTTCCCTTTTCCCTTTTCCCTTCCCCCTTCCTTTTTTTCTTTATTTTTTTGTACAGTATATACGTCATTCGATGTTTTATTTATATGTTGCGCCATACAATAAAAAAATAATTAATATCGCTCTTTTTTTTCTTTCAAAATAAATTAGTGTGTTGTAGTTGAGATCGTCCAAAGTTTGGGTAGTTCAGTGACTACAACAAGCAGCTCTAAAAGTCATCGTTGCAATGATAAGTATTACACTGTAGTTAGAATTCTAACGATACAAACAGTCCAATTGATTCATGAAGTTGATATTCATCATCTAGTCGTTCTACCCAAGTAATTTTAACGTCAGTTATCATTGAACTCGTAACGCCAGTTTGCATATCTTTGATCATCATAGGTATCTCATAAATGTAGCAACTTCGAAAAGTAGGAAGTTTATTGTTTGATCAGCAGAGAATTTTACTGTTTGCTTTGAAGCGATCCTCAAGAGACGGCTACATCAGTCAAACTTTTGATCTTAACATACTTTACAATAACACAATTGTTCATAGTTACATTGTCTCTAATTATATAAAGTTCTCTAAAAGCAACCCCTCGCTTTTGCAAAAAAGATCTAGACGACACTGATACTGTAGTTACTATAGCAGGATAAATTTTGAATCAAATAGAGATAACTTTTTAACTTTGGAAAGCTGTGACAGTGTATGAAATCAACAACCCATGATAGTTGTATGATATCATGTGCAGCGGGATTAATTGGTTGTCATATTATAGCCCTCACATGCTGCAACGTTTCTAGATACCCGGCTTGTATAGCCATGGGCATTAGAATGAAAAAGAGAAAGAACAAAAATCCCAGTAAGGTCCCCGTCTTTATTACATGGTTATCATCGCTGCTTTTAGATTCAGTTGCTGTGTATGTGGTGTTAAAGCATCTTTAATCATAAGGGGTCGAATTGGGTTCACTGAACAAAGTCTTAATATTTTTGAGTTCCTTTTTAATCCATGAGTATCCCCTGTCTTCTTATCGTTGTCTTATTAGTCATAATATTGTTTGTCATAATGACGGGCTTTGAGTATCCGACATCTGAGCAGTGTGTGCGACTGTGTCGTAAATCTCATCAGAACAGATGTGAGTGGTGTATTTTTGATTACCAAGATTAGCATAATAGTTACGCAGAAAAAAAATAACTAACTGTATAGTGGGGACGAGTACGCCGTGAATGCCTCAGGGATATTGGTAATTTTATGAAGTTTCTTTTGTGCACAAACTAATCATTTCTGATTCAAGCATAAACTCTCGGGGCAGGAAGATTTTGAAGGTCATGAGATTTATTGATGTTTGTCAATGACTGTATTATGTCAAACACTGTCAAATAGCTGTCAAATGACGCGTGGAACAACCTCCCGTTTACCCATTAATAACAATATGTTCCGCTTGAGGGAACCTATATCTATGTCAATGGTTGGTTTCAGTTTCCGTAATATTTTTATAAGTTGTTGTTCGGCAATGTGATAATTGATGGAAATAAACACAGACAAGATAAAATTCTTTGAGACTTTGTTATATATAAAATCTTGAAATAAAGTACCTTTTTACAATGATCTTTAAAACGATTCATATAATTTCTCTATTCTATGAGGTATATGTTTCTTGTTAATTATTTTAGATAGATGATCGGTACTAGAGCCGGATACGCGGGATTAGCCAATTAGTATTAAGAAAGTTACTACAGATGTAGGACCGTTCCGAGGTATCTTGGGATTATCCATAACACTCCCTTTATTCTTTGCTTTACGTTGATGAAACGCAAGATGTCGTAATGCGATTGTACCCCAGTTTCCTTTTTAGAATAGAGGTCAGTTCATTCCTTTGTTTTAGGTATTGTCTCTTGTTTATTCTAAGCTAAAGAAGCCATATTCTTGTAATACAATAGACAGGACGAAAGGAACAAGCCTAACAATTTTTTTTTCTCATCAAAGCAAGAAAAAGCAGACATAAAATGTACCTTTTAGTGTCGGGTTTAATGCAAGCGAAAAACATCCATTACTACTTAAGTAGTCTTCATTATCCAGTCTGGAAATCTCACGTTCAATATTCTAATGATAGACCCGGAATTATGGAAAAACGGTTACACCAGGACGAAAGATGTATAATTCTACTCACAGTTTCATTGCTTTCCTATTGGCCCACTGTTAGTAAGACTTACTCAAGATATGTAGTTTATGCATTCTTTTCTATACAAAAGAGCGCAAAATATCTTTTCTCTTCTTTTTCTTCTTTTAACCTCTCTACATAACAAAGACGAAACAAAACATAATGTCACTCCAACGATTCATTCCATACTCTGTTGCCATGGTGACTCCATTTACCAAGGCCGGTAATCTCGATGTAGCCAATGTTTCCGCCGTAGTAAAATATTATTTGGACCAGAACATTCCGGGTTTACTTGTCAGTGGCACCACAGGTGAACAGCATTGTATGACAATTGCAGAGCGAAAAGAGTTGTATAGACTGGTAGCAGAAACAACAGCTGGTACTGGCTGTCAACTGTATGCAGGTGTTGCAGCATTCAAGACTGAGGATGCCAAAGAATTAGCAGTAGCAGCCAAAGAAATCGGGTTTAACGGAATCATGCTTGGTTTCCCACCTTATCGCATCATATCCCAATATGAAGCTGAAATTTATGTCAAAGAAGTAGCTTCTACGGTCAAAGAGTTACCTATCTTTCTTTACAATAACCCTCGTCGAAATGGGTTCAATGTGGAACCGGAAACATTTGCTCGTATTGCAAACACTGTAAAAAATGTTTATGGTCAAAAAGAAACTGGTGCTGTTGAAAATGTAAACAAAATGAAGTCATTATTATTGAACCAAGTACAGCAGCAAGAAGTTGACGGTTATAGTTTCTTTTCGGGAACTGACTCAAAATTTATTGATGCCTATGTTAAGCATGGTTATACTGGTATCACTTCTATCGCAGGTAATGTTTACCCCAATGAAATCAAGGCCATTGTAGATAATTTACAGAAGAATCAAGTCGAGGAAGCTGAAAGTATCATGACATCCATTTCCGTTGGTGTTGAACTTTTGGAACAAGCTGGAATGATTCAGGCGATCAAGTATTTATTACGTAAAAAATTGGTCCCTATTGGTTATTCTCCTCCGCCTGTTTTGGACCTCAGCGATGAAATGAAGCAATCATTAGATAAAATCTTTTTGTAATTTGATTTGATATAATAATTATAAAAATGTGTTTTATTATGTATTTTTACTATAAATAAATACAATAAAATAACAAAGTTTATATATATATATATATATATATATATATTACAAAACCTTGACCATGATTTCATCAGTATCTAGTTTATCACCGATTTTAAATGTATGTGAACCAACTTTACGGAAGCCATGTTTTTCATAAAATTTGATAGCATTTGGATTGAATTCCCAAACACCAAGCCAAAGGGTCTTTTTACCGAGCTCAATTGCCTTGGCAATACATTTTTCAAGTAGCTTCTTGCCTACACCTTTACCTGCACAGTTCTTGTCAACATAAATACGTTGTAATTCGATAGTTTCTTCTGGTGTACTACCAATAAAGTCATATACCTTTTGAGAGATTCTCAACTGACAAAAGGCTACAGGCTTATTAGTTTCCTGAGCATCAAATGCCATGAAAGTAAATATGTTTGCGTCAGTTAATTCCTTCGTTTGGATCTCGGTAGAATAGGATGAATCTAAAAAGGATTGAAGATCATCAGGTGGATTATCATCACTAAAAGTATCCGAAAAGAGTCTTGCACCAAGTTCTGCGAGAGACTTGGCATAGGTAACATCAGGTTGCAAAATTTTGACTTCCATAGTTTTATGAAATAATAATGGTAAAAGACAGGAGAAAAAGGGGTAAAGATGTTCCGACAACATTTTATACCATTTAAATTCGGAGTTTATGTTTTAAAACTTCACAAAAAAAAACATTACTTTATATAAAGGAAGAGATTCTATCATATGCAAAATTTACACGATTATTGTTTTATGATACTAACAGTTAGTTCACTTCCAGAATGTCCACCATCCAATTCTGTAGTATCTACGCTAGTTAACCCTTCTAACTTTTGATATACAAATTGTAATAAACTTTGTTCATCTGTATCTGGTTTTACTTGAATTTCCAATGTGCCTACGCATTTTCCATAGGTATTTTGCCAAAAATGGACACGGTCAATGGCTATCACATTTGGATTTTGTCGGATCTGATAAGTATACATAGAGTTATAGTAATAAAAGTTTAGTTTTCCAGTTGATATTTATCCTTGCCTCCCTTAAATAGTAATAATGCGCAGTGAGTTTTTGTTACCTCTAAAAGTCGACTTTCAATTCCTGAACGAACGCCATCGGGTGTCGTTTGTAATAGCAATTTGGCAAGTGCTGCAGCTGTTGGTCCACCCAAATATAACATTACTGCAGATTCACCAAATGCAGTAAGTTTATCCATGAATGGAGAAGCCATACCAAACATATATAAAAATACGACAGCCAATCCGCACGAAACAATAGAGAATGAGTATATATTGGATAATACGATCTTAACTGCATTTCCACGTGCCCTGTTGAGAACATTGTATGAATATCCATGTACAGTAGGTGGAGAACGTCGTAAGTCTATCCATATATATATGTACCGTACAATATGTCAATCAAAACAGAATTTCACTTTTTAATTTTACTTTCCACCCCTCCTTTTCCTATAAACCCATTTTCATTATACTTACAACGAACAAAATTTTCATGATTTCTCAAACTAACACTGGATAAAACCGTTGCAGTCATTGCAATACACATAATTATAAATCCCCCAAAACCTAAATGTGCTTCATGATGATGGTCTTCTGTAGAAGCATTACCCTTTTCCATCAATAAATGTTCAAGTGATTCTTTTGTTGTATACATAGTTACAAATAATAAATAAACAGTGGTTGCCATGGCAAATACAATTTCATATCGGCGTGCTCTGCGTTATACGGATACATTAAAAGTCAGCATTATCATTCTTTTTTTTTTGTTTCTTTTACGTAAAAAGGAAAAGCTACTCACGCAAAAGGGCGCTTTGTATTGATTGCCAAAAAGGCAGGATTGGTTCGAACAATATCAGAAATAAATATGTTAAGAACACCCAAAGCATCAAAAATAACAAGATATGAAAATCCAATCATACCTAAAGTTTACATAAGAAAAAGTATGATTGAGGTTACTTTATGGGCAGCATACCACAGCAGTAAACTATGGGGGGATCACACGCACACGCACGCACACGCACACGCACACACACGCACACACAAACACACACACACACACACACAAACACACACACACATATATATATATATCTAACTTACATGCACTATCTCTGGATGTACCTGCCCACCAAACTAATGAACCTACCATACTATGAATCAAGAACCAAGTAAAAATTGTCTTTTGCATCGGTGCTAAATTGGAGAAAATCCCAGACCAAGAAGGAAGGGGAGGAACATAAACATCTGGATAGTGATGATGATGATGGCCGTGATCGTGATCGTGATCGTGGTCATGGTTGTGTCCATGGTCGTGTTTGTGGTCGTGTATGTGAGGGTGATTATGGCTATGATTGCTATGATCGTGTCCATGATGATCGGGGTCATGGCTATGTGCGTGGTTGTGAGCGTGAGCGTGATCGTGAGGATGGGCAATATATCCTAGGGTATTGTTATTATGGTCATGGTCGTGAGGAAGATGAGAGCTAGGTGGTTGGTAGAGATGTTGATTGTGAACGTGTTCATGGCCATGTGAATGATCAAGATGGTCGTGTACGTGATTATTCTCTTCTTGTTGATGTTCTGTAGGACGTTTTTCGTGCTAAAGTATATAAAAGAAATGCTGTTTAACTTTTTTGTAATTGGCTATACAATCAGACTACTACTAGTATATATTAACCTCATGAGGAATTTCTGTGCGTGATGCACGTAAAGGTGCTCGTGAGCTTTGAACAGCAACTATTTCAAATTTATGATTAAGAAGTTATAGAAGTCAATTGGTTTCTTGACGTTTTGAAAGTAAGATAAGAAGAGAGAATTTACCAGGTGCAATAGATGAGGCTACTAAAGGTGGTGTGCCTGTAGGTGTAGCTGCACCAGGCAGTTGTTGTTGCTGTACCAAAGGAGATTGTGGCCTTCGTTTTGTAAATTGTCTGGTGGACTTGATGGTGGACATTTATAATATTCAGGACACGAAGAGAAGAGAAAAAGAAGAAAATGGTAACCTGACAACCCCGAATGGAGCCGATAAAGTTTGAGTTTCGCTTTGCAATAGAAGACAGGAGTTAAAATAAAATCATTGGTAGCCAATCGTAGGGCGCAAAATTTCCAAGTAACAAACTAACGGCATTAAAAATTGAAAGAAGTTTATTTTTCATAATTTACTATCACATTGATAAGAAAAAATTAAACGTTTGTGTTTATAAATAATACTACAACAGAAAGAATACATACTATTATTATTATGATTAATGAAAATATATATAAAGAAACAGATGAAGAAAAGAGAAAAGCTAAAATAATAAAAGACCAGCAACAATATAATAATTGTTGACGAAAATATATGTGAGGGAGGAATTTATAATGTTTGTTTACATCTGTGTGTGCGATAGTATATGTATAAAGTATATATAAATTATATAATAGCTATAATATAAAATATGACAGAATAATAGTATAAATAGTTATAATTAAAAAAATAATATTAAAAAAGGGAAATTAATACTAATATTTCATATTCTTATTAGTATCTTCGTTGATGCTCTTCTATCTTAGTATCTTCAGGCAAGGGGGCGACTGACTCAGTTTCTCCTGCCAATTCTTCAAGTGTCTTGCCCTTGGTTTCAGGAATAAGAAAAGATGAAAAGATACCAGTCAACATAAAGAAGGCAAATAATTGAAGTAAATGGTCGATCCATGCATTGTCACCACCAATGTCTTTCAAAAGTCCAAAACCAACTTGAGCAACAATAGCACCAACTTTTCCTGAGGCAGCAGAGATACCATGAGCAGTAGAACGGTAGCGGGTTGGATAACATTCACCAGGAACAATAAAAGTAGTTGAATTGGGACCCTATATATTTGCATTTAGATAGTATTAAAAAAAAGGTTCGGATGACCAGAATATTATATATTATATATAATATAGGGAAAGCTTCACTTACAAAGTTAAAAAAGATTTGGGTCAATGTATACAATACAATAAACAAGGGGACGGAGAAGCTGAGAATAGCATGATAGCCGAAACCGAGAATCACGAAAAAGATAGTGAGCATAGTGAAACCCATAATTTGAATAGTTTTACGACCAATGTAATCGACAGTAAATACAGTGATCCAGTAACCAGGTACTATGTAAATAAAAAAGTACATAGTTAAATTTAAAAAGGTTTATATCAAAAAAGCCAATAGAAGGATAAACAATGAAAAAACATTAAAAAAGAATAATTACCAGATCCAAGTAAATTAATAATGATATTACCAACACAAGTACGGAAAACAGAACTATTATGTAGAAAAAGCGTAAATAATCAGTCTAAGTTTGCAAAAATTATTCTAGCATTAACGATACACATAAATATTACTTACGTATAAGGATCATCACCACCAGAAAAACCAATATTCTTTAAAATAATTGAGTTATTTAAACCAAGGCCATACCAAGCTACGTCCAGCGCAAACCAGGAATAAGCAGTACCAAACAACATACGAGCATTGCGAGGTTGACTAAAGAAATGGAAGAAATCAGTCCAAGAGGCCTTGATTATAGCGGGGGTTTCGGTACGGGCAACGGCGACATTATCACTGTAATCGCCAGCAGCAGCACCATATTCAATAAAGGCCTTGGCGTCACGGATACCCTTTTCGATTTTTTGCTCGACGTCCATTGTATAACGTGGAGTTTCAGGAATAGTCAAACGATAATACAAGGCAATGACACCAGGTAAAGCACCAATACCAATGACAACGCGCCAGACATAATCTAAGTTTTGTTGATTTTCATGAATCGCGTTTTGAGCTGCAGCAGTAGCGATTAAACCGACCAAACTAGCAGCCACTTGACCAAAACCTTGCATGGCAAAGACAGCAGCCATCATGGCACCACGACGTTTGGTAGTAGCAAATTCAGAGGTAATAACAGAAGATAAAGGATAATCACCACCAATACCAACACCGAGGATGATACGCCAGAAGGTGATAACAGCCCAGAAAGAAGCAGCAGGTCCATTGCCAGCCAAAGTTTGACCAATAGTACCAACAATAATAATAATTAATTCAACACCGTACATACGCTTGCGACCCAGTCGATCGGCCAAGTAACCAAACAAAAGTTGGCCAATGACAGTACCAACAGAGCAAGAAACTTTGATGGCTGTATCAACATCATGAGGAGTCTTGTTACCGTTTTCAGCCCAGTAAACATAACCAATCATAGTAGATACCAAATTGATGGCAAAAATATCGTAGGCATCAGTAAAGAAACCGATACCAGAGACAATACATGCACGGACATGGAACCAGCCAAATTTTGCATCATCAAACTATTAAAAAAGAACGCGTTGTTTGTATTATGTGTATCAGAATCATGTACCTTAATTTTTTTTTGACCTGCAGTTAAGAAAAAAAAAGGAGTTTCTATTGCTTTGCGCGATAAATAATTAAAAAGATATGTACCTCTTCTAACGCATTCCTGCGGCGATCAATAGCGTCTAAACCATAGTTTTCTTCATAATGATCATCACTAGTCGGAGGATCATTGATGGGTTTTGTCATTTTTTCTTTATATTTATATAATCAATACAAAGAAAAAAAGAAACAGAGATGGTAATCTTATAAAAAAAAAAGAAAAAGAAACAAAGGAAGGAACAGAAATAAGATTTATTTTTATAGTAAAGAGGTTAAATATCTATAGATTTTAATCAGTAGTAAGAGAATAGTTTTTTAAAAGAGTGCGGGATTTAAAACATAGGTTTGATAGCTTAAAACCTGTCGTTGGATCCATGTGCTCTCACGATATTCGCTCTTATTTCCAATTTAATGATTTAATGCCTCAGCACACTGATCGTCCAATGATGGTACCGATTTCGTCCACGCTTGAACGTCAAAAACAGTAAAAATGCCCTTTTGCTGCAATATTCTTTTTTTGGTAATTGCTATTCCCTTTGTGTAATTTTCATCTACTATTACTGCTCTAAGGAAAATCCAAACAAACACTATTCATTCAGCACATACATCACACCATGATATTATTTTAAAGTAAAAATGTACATATTATACTTTTTTAAACAAGTCATTTGTTGCTGTATTCTAAAATGCTTTTCTTTTTTGTTACACATTCAGCAATAATCTGATGTTGGGCACATATAGCATAAAAAACTAGCCTTTTCTTTAAATAAATTCAATCTCGGATGGCACGATTGCTCTTTGTTTTTATTCCTGGGTGCTCTCAAATGTAACAACGTGGATTATAAAAAGTTTTGACATGTTAGCTAAATTGTTTTACGGTCATTTAATATCGTCCCATAATTTTTTTTTTGTTCTCATTCTTGGCATCTTCATCTTCTATATAAATAAATTACTACCAGTAGCAAAATGATAATAATAAACTCCTCCTATTTAATATGTTTCACTTTAATTATACTGCTGGTGCATTCTTTCAGATATAATTGATAAATTATCCTATCTTAGTAATAATGGTACTTTTATGTTGCGAAACGTATATAATTTATGCTTGTAACTATAAACCACTGTGTAAAATACATTATACTTCTGTACATCCACAAAAACCAATGTATTATATTGACATTATGGTAATAAATAATGCAAAATAGTAGCCAAAGTCTCTCAACCACATGACGTTAAAAGATTCTCTGTAAAAAAAAACAATTTTCTTGATAACAAAAAAAAATGACAAAGAAGTACTCTAATAATCCAATTTATCAATATATATATATATATATATATAAACGCACCTTAACATCCCATAGATCATATTCTAAATAGATATTATCACGTTCCGAAGTTGGTCTCATTTTTGGTAAATGGCCAACGACTTGGACTGGTCTACTCTTGACGTACTCCGGGAAATTGACAGACTAGGTCATCCACCTGACACATATAAATAGGTAGTATTAACTATTCCATCATCCCTATCATCATCTTACTAATTAATACTTATAGTTAAACATCATCTACTTTTTTTCTGACTACTACAACCAAACTTCTTTTCTTACTAAAAAGGTTTTTTTTAGTTAAGGTATATGTTCCCTTTGTGCCGCAAGGAGGCAGCTACATGTCTATAGACGGAAGTCATTTGATCTTTCATAATAAATAAACAAATGATTTCAAACTAAAGAAAACGAATAACGATTGTGTCTTGTATGTAAACACAAATACTTCCACGTGGACGGATAAATAAAATACCTAGTACTTACAGTTTTTTATTTGGTAAACTGCGCGTTCTTTATGCTTATCAATACATATTTTCTGTTACTGTCACAGGGATATTAAAAAGCAAGTAAAAGATATATAGAAAGAGATATCTTCTGGTAGTTATAATAATAACAAGAAAGCTTATTTGCATAATACTTTCACGAGAGCACAGCCCAATTATATGTTTTTCTTTCTTTATCCCCAATATATTATTATTAATTACAAAAAATAAAAAGTTCATAAGTTTAATCTTATAGTAGAAACATAAACCATACTTACCATTGAATAATTTTAATGTGAGAGATGTATATAAATGATAACATATATATTGTAAAGTTGTAGTATTAGTAGAATAATTACCATTTTCCTTTAGTTCAGCCACGTTTTCTATTCATGCATATAAATGAAGTATCTATTTTAGTAAGTATGTGGAAAAAATAATAATACTATATTGCTGTTGTATTATCTCATTATACTTTCTTCTCACTTACATAGGTATGATGTGATAATGGGAAGGCTGAAGCGCTTAATAATGTTTGATATTATGAATCATATCAACTGAAAAATATTATAATATAGCAGTTCAAAATCTCGAGATCGTACTGATAAAGCAATTGGACAAATTCAAAGAAATATTTGATTCAGATATAAAGGATTCCGAAAGGTGTATTACGATTGGTCAAGTACCACAATTATCTATGGATGGACCGACTATTCAAATGCCTCCGAAAAAACTAATGAAAGAACGTGATAAAAATGATGTATATACACATGTAACATTAGGAAATTGTCATTTTGCTGTTGTTAGGAAAATGAAAAATAATAAGGCTCGGGTATGTTTGGACTATTGGCAACATGTTGAGAAAAAATAAAAGGTAAATAAAAGAGGTACGTATAAGATTTTACTTTTTATCATTATATTAAGCGACAGAAATTATGTAAACGTGCACCTGGATCCTTTTCACAAGCTTTCAAAAGAGTTTCAAAAAACATCTATGCTTTAATAGATAAATACTTTTTAATTCAATACTAGTACTTATGCTTTTTTTTGAAGTTTCTAATGAAGCTTTATTTTTATCATATGAATAAAGCACAAAAAGTGTCAGTGTTAACTTATATTGTTGTTGAGCTCATAATAGTTTATGTTGTTGGTAGTAAGTCATAATGTACACTAAATATTGCTCCCCCTCCCTTTTTCTTTATAAAAATAAACAAGTAAGCAAGATTCGCACCCAACATGTTACCATTTTTGAAACAATTTAATAATAAGAGAAAATATTTGTTACCAAGATGATCTATTAATGATTATTATTATTATATATATGTAGCGAATGTATTATTTTGTGGTCATCATGAGTTATCAAACATTATTTTATAAAAAAATTGCGTGTGCACTAGTATTAATTATGTAATTGTATATGTTTATGCTAGTTATAAAAAGAATTAGAATTAGATATATCTACTTTGTCCAGTGAGTAAGTTTCGACGAAAAGATATAAATGAATGATCTATCGTTCGCTCTTGCTAAATCTAAATAGAGCAATGGTACTTTTCTAGTATATAGCGCCATTTTGTTGGTGTGGATGATCCTCAATTGAGATAGAGTTGTCACCCACACAAAGGCTCCGTTCCCACCCCACCTCACCACAACCAACAACAACCATCGGACCATCATCATCATCCCGCCAACCCCTAGAGGGTATGCTTAATTTTCGCATGCCCTCTTTACACACCACCATCAACACCGACAATGACAACAGCACATCGCGATTCAGGCAAAACACCTTTGAGGATCGCGGTGTGTTCGTTCCTACCACCCGCAGAAATTCTGCACTCTCCCCTTCAGCATCATTAACAACCGAACAACGCGCTGCTCGCAAAAAGAAGAAGAGAGTAACCTCAACTAGAAAATAGTATTTTTTTTCTATATATATTATAACTAAAATAAAGTATAAATTAAATACACATTCAAATATTGATTTACATTGGGTCAGCTTAATACACAAACGTTGGTACACAAACTACTATAAAAGGCAATATCTACGCTGAGAAAGAATTCTATTTCCCAAATGTCCCAAATGTCCCAAATGTCCCAAAGGTTTCCCATTGTTGATGACGATGTTATAGATTATATATCGTACGCATTGGTATACAGTACTTGTACATAAAAAACAAAATTATTATTATAATATTTCTATATCTATTAAATATATTATCTTTCTCAAATTCAATACTGCTAAGAATGAATTTATTTTGAATTATGTATATAATTTGTTTGAGCAGTTTCAATGAAAAAAAAAAGCCAATTTTATTTATTTGTGATAATATTATTCTTGATACGTATTATTGGAACCAACAAATATAAGAGAAGGCGTTTATTACCTAATCAATCATTAAGTAGAAGAGGTGGAGAGTAGATGTTATACATCATTTACGGAAATACTAGAAGGTACCCATGTAGTATCCTAATTTTTATATAAAAATCGGATCGATTATAATTAAACAACCGGGTATTCATATGCATAATATAGTTTCTTTTTTGGGGAATACTGTTCATGGCGATAACGTTGTTGTATTGTCCAAGATTTGAAGTCGTCGTTTGCTTTTGATGAATTTTGGATTTTGATTGATTTAGCGAACATCGTTTCCTCCCTTGAATCAGATAAATACTATCTTTTAAATCACGCTAAATAACAAAGAAGCTTATTTAATGTAATCTTATTACAATAGAATATTAAGAGAAAATTTTCAAATTTCGCACTAATAATAATTACATTTTTCTTTACAATTATACTACTTGCACATCGGAGAGTTAATGTTTCTATAAGTTTAGCTTTTAAAAAACACATTTGGTCATAAATTTGCATCATCTACTTTTGAACGCATGAATCATTTGTTGTTGTATTGACAATTAATAATGATAGTACTTTATCTATAATTAATTAAAAATTCGTATCCTACGCAAGATCCCAGGAGTAGAATCTTCATACAAAAGCTAAAATAAAAAAGTTCGTAGGTTTATTTTGTCAGTCTCAAAATGATAACAGAGAGCTAACTTATATGACCAGTGTAAAAATTCGTTTCTACGCATTTATGCCAACAAATTGAATCATTTTAAATTTTACTACGTATGAAGTATCACATATATTTATAAATAAGCTCAGACTTCAAGTGTCAAAAATAACTATCATCTAAAATTCGTTACCAATGAAAAAGAAACAACAAATTGTATTTATTGCTTGGGCAATTTTGGTTGTATAGACTGTATTTAAACCTCATCATCAACAAGTATCTGTGTTATTTATGGGTTTTAATACACTCACTTTATTTGTATTTTTATACACGTTCTTCAACAATACAGAAAATAGTTAACTACTTTAAATACGTATCTCATCTCGAACACCCCCCCTTTCTTTCTTAAAAAAGAGTGAACATCCAAAGAAAAAAAAACTGTCCTATCAATATATATATGAATTATTCATAACGAACAACTCATTTATTTTTTCAAGGGTCTTTGTACTACTAAAAAAATTCCTATCTCAAACACACAAGGTCCAACCCCTTCCCCATTTTATAATCATATTGTGTATGTAGCAAGAGACTTTTTTATTATACAAATTTTACTAAACAGAATGCTTTGATGCTATACATGTTTTTGTTTTGTTTCAGTAATTGGGAGAGTATGTGTGTGTATATGCTGAAAGTGTTTTAGGGTGGGAGAAACGTAAGCTGTTAAGTAGTAAGAGGGTTGAAGTAAAAAAAAAAAAAACTATTTTTTCTCCTGTTTATTGCTTGGCGGCACAGATGTTGACAAAGTCTTCGTTGATACTGGCACCTCCGACAAGGAAACCGTCAATGTTTTCTTTCTTGGCTGTTTATATATATAAAGAAGAAATTTGATTAGTGATATATGTTCTAATGGTGATATGAACACAGTGACAAAAAAAAAGAAAAGAGAAAATAATATTTACCTAATTCGCCAGCATTGCTGCCCTTGACGGAACCACCGTAGATGATACGGGTCTTATCAGAAACATCTTGAGAGACGTTGTCTGCGAGCCACTTACGAAGAGTAGCATGGACTTCTTCAGCTTGTTCAGGAGAAGCGACCTTACCAGTACCACTAATATAAGGCAATTCGACATAAAATTTTGTTGAGTAAATAAAAGCATCTTTGTGTAACCCTCTCATTTCCTTATATATCTCTCTCCCATATATTTCCTTCTTTACTCTTCTTTTGATCTTAAAAAAAAATTAAACAAACTTACATGGCCCAGACGGGTTCATAAGCAACAACAACGTTAGTCCAGTCATTGATCTTATCAGCAATAGCCTTCAATTGACGAGTGACAACTTCAGAGGTTGCACCAGATTCACGTTCTTCCAATTTTTCACCGATACAGGCAATGACGCTTACACCAGCATTCAAAGCATGAGCAGTCTTTTCACCGACAAACTATAAATTCCCCAACAATTTTTTAATCAATCAATCTTTTTTTTTGATAAATTTGATAGATTGATAATGTATAACAATAATAAAAACAGCCAATCGAATCTCTATTTTTTTTTTTTATGATTTGATTTACCTCATCGGATTCCTTAAAGTATTCACGACGTTCAGAGTGACCAAGGATAACCCAATCAATACCCAAATCCTTCAATTGTTCGGGACTAAAGTAGAAAGAAAAAAGATGTATTTTTTTAGCTTTCTTTTTTAATTTATCATTTTTGTAAAAAGATTATGTCACCTATACGCGCATACGCATATGGTAATAAGAAAGAGAAAAAATCATACCTGATTTCACCAGTGTAAGCACCGCTAGCCTTGACATAAGAATTTTGTGCAGCAACACCAATTTCCTTCTTCAAAGTTTGACGAACACGGTCAACATAGATGGCGGGGGGAGCGACAACGATTTCTATATATATATATATATATATATTTGTTAGTTAAAGCTCTATATGCTTGTACGGGGGGTAGTCTTCTTTTGCTTAAGCAAAGAGAGAGAAGAGACAGGGGTATTGTATAAGAGAAAAAAAGAAAAAAAAAGTAAGAAAGCTACCTGTGCCAGCGGGAACTGAAGCACCGTTCAACATATCAACGAGGGTCTTGACGAGGCTGACGGAGCCATTCATCTTCCAGTTGCCACCAATGAAGAAGTTACGAGTCATTTTTGGATATATACTATATTGCATTATTTAAAACAGAAAAAAAAAAGAGAAAGGAATAAGTCAGAGACAACATATATAAAGAAAAAAAAATCGGTATGGGAGTCATTAGAAAATAAGTTCATAATAATAGCATTATAACTCACCTAATTTAAGAATAAAAAAAAAGTGTGGAGATTGTGAAAGAAGAAGAACGCGTTTTTCTTTCTGAGCATTACTTGTTTTAAAAGCGAAAATCTCGAAAGAATTTCGGAGTTTATTATGATGCTTCTCTCTTTTTTTTGTCACGAATCACATGCAAAGTCCCGGCTCTAAAATTGACGACGGTGTCCGACGGCAGATGTCGGCCGGGGTAACAACAGTATACATATTGGCAATTTTGGCATGGTAACTGAAACGTATTACGTAGTTGACAAAAGGCCAAGCACATGTATATGCGGTATTTAGGTATGTTTAAAGTTTAAAAAACAGAATAACCATATTTATATATATTTTTCATACGAGAATAAAGATAGAACAAAATAATTTCAAAATACAAACATATAAAAGGGAGTTAATTTTTGTTTTTTGTTTTTCAATGATGTGGCAAGAAGAGCATGAAGAAGGTTAATTATTTATGATTTTTTTTTTTGGAATCAATTGAGAAGTACATATATATATATATATATATATATATATTTATATTTATACGTATGGGCACTATGTATAGTAAAAGAGCAATGTAGGGATTTATGATATAATACAGATAGAAAAAAAAAAGAGAGAGATGGGGGAGAAGAATGTATGAGAGAGCAAGCTGTGAAGAGAAATGTGTCTGTGTGTGTGAGAGAGAGAGAAATAAAAAGACTATGAAGTCTGGTTTTTTAAAGACAAGCACATTGTCGTTCGGAAACTAGGTCCTGTAAGGAATCAAAAAAATCAGATGTTGTTACTCGTTGTAATCGACCAAATGCTTGAAGAGCTTCCAACTCATCGGATGTCAACATGGGGGATTTGTCGTTTGTTGATAATGAATTTTTTTTTGAAAGGATGTCTTGATTATTTTTATTACTATTCTTACTGCTTGTGGAAGTAGTAAATGCAGCTGCAGATGGGTTACAAAGATCGGCAATGGATAATCGTCTTGGTGGTAAAAGTGGCTCTTGCTTTTCTGTGGCACTTGGGGTCATTGCAGGATCATTATCCGACAAGGTGGCAACACTACTATTGCTACTACCACAGCTACCAGTACTAGTATCAGATATTAATGATGCTGTTGTATTGGTACTACTATTACTACTTGTACTACTAACAGTACTACTACGACGTCGTCTTCGTAATAATGGTTGTTGTTGTTGGTTATGTTGATGAAGGTGATGATTTCTGTGTGTTTGTGTATGTTGCATCATGTTATCAAATCTACTAAACATCTTGTTACAGTCAGGCATAATACATTTGAATGGTTTCTAATAAATAAATAAAAAAAAATATATTGGTTGTTGGTGAGAATATAATATAATTTAAAATTATATTCAAGAAGGATATAATATACATGAAAAAGTAATTGGTATGGTCTTTTTTTCATTTTCTTTTGTTGCTATGGAATCTAAAAGGGAATGATGTATATATGCGTGTGTGTGTGTGTGTGTGTGTGTGTGTGTGTGTGTGTATGTGTGTGTGTGTAAAAAAACAGGGGGAAATTGGAGACTGAGTTGGTAAAAATCGGAAAAGATAAGATACCTCTCCTGTATGTTTACTATTAAAATTGGAAATAAACAGCAATAAATAAATTATATTATTTTTCTCTTTTGAATATCGACGTGATTTTTTTTAATAAAAGAAATAAGAATATATACCGAGCATGTCGAGCTAAATGTTCACTTCGTGTAAATACCATACGACAATCACCATAACCAGTACATTGGAATAATCTCTGTTTATGATTATTATTGATACTATTTGTATTACTACTAGTAGTAATAGTATTAACTGTACCATTGGCACTATTACTTCGTGGACGATAAGGTGGCATATTTAACTACTTCACGATAAAATACAATGAAAATGAAAAGAGAGATAAAGAAAAAAGAAAAAAAAAGAAGATGAAAAGGAAAAAAGAAGAAAAAATAAGAAAAAATAAGAAAAAAGAAACATTTACACACATATAAACAGTAAGACTTTCAACAAATTTTGTAAATATGCACTATAGCCTTCTGTTTGGGGTCTTGTGCAAAATAAGACGCGACCTAAAAAGGAGACATCTTTCGAAGGGGGGGGGAAGTTTGGTTAGAAAGAAATAAGAGAGCCGCGATCCGCATGGGCGTGGGATACTTTTTGTTTTTTTTTTTTGTTTTTCATCACGCAGACCATCTTAAATAATTTGAATTTTTCTTTGGGGGAAAGAGATGTGAATATAATAAATCATTTGCGTTGCTGGGTGGGTAAAAAAAAAAGGCAAGGAGATCCATTAACTTGATTAAGTCCCCAGACCATTCAAAAAGAGCTTTTTCCTTTTTTTCTTTATTAATTGAAAATAGTGTCATAATGTCGAAATTATTATTATTTTCTTACATATAAAAAAAAATGTATGTGTTATGTGGTTATTATGACGCGATGAAATGATTATACTAATACGATTGAATGATGAATGACGATATCTAAACTTGAATACGAACTTGACTACTACTACTGCTACTACTACTAACTACTAGTCCTATTGCTAGTACGATAATGATAATAAAAAAAATGATTGATGCTGATTGTTGATGATTATAAACTTATTACACTTCCATATCTCCCATGACCATGTAATCGTGTCTCCGTCGTCTAAAAAAGAAAAATAGAATCCCCCCCCCAAAAAAAAACGCAAGGTCCACCCGCGAAAGGACCATAAAGAAAAGACAAAAAAAAGTTAGTGTGATTCGCGGCGATCTCTTTATTTTCCACCTAATTATCATATCATAAATTCTCATTCTCATCATATCACCCAATTTTCCCTTTCCCACCAAAATAATAATCTACATTTTCCCTTTCCCCCCTTTTTTTTTTGTTTTTCTTCTCGAATAATGAAATAATAAACAAATTAACTTACCGAGCATTATCATCCATATCATCATCATCATCTTCTTCTACTTCATCATCCTCATCTGCAGACATATTGGCAATACTATTATATATAGTAATTATTATTATTATTATTATTATTATTTATTATGAATATTGTTTCACACACAATCAATGATTAATTTTACCTTTGACTTTTTACTGAGAAAAATACCATTCGTTTCAATTTCCGGTTAAAAAAGAAATAGTTCATTGACCATCTAAATATATATAAGAAGAATTTCAAAGAAGTATAAAGAAGTATTAAGAAAAATTGTTATTTCATTTCATTTAAATTCATATTACTTACAAATAACCATCTTCATTCATTGGATCTTCATCAATATCAGGACTATACATATATACATCACATTCATGTAATCGTACTAAATCATCCAAAGTATCCCACATTCTATATAATATTTTTTATTTATTAGTTTATATATCTATTCTTCATTCTATATTCGTTTCAATGAATAATAATAATACTACTCACCGATATTTATTCACAATAAAATCATTTCCAAGGTTAAATAAAGTTGTATTCACAGAGTTAATAACAAGGTCAAGTGAAGGTTGTTTGCTAAATTGGTCTGGTCGTACATCACTAAAATCATGTTCAGGAAATGACGCATTAAGTGTTGCTAAAAGATAAAAGAATGTTTTACGAGGTGCTGTTTCATTTAATCGTCCAAACGGTGAAATGATGTTTAAATCGTCTGGTGATATTGAACCTGGTGTTAAGTCATTACTTGTATATCGAGATTCAAGTTGTCTGAATAGTTTCTTTTCGGAACCTGCTGATTTACCTATAAAATAATAATAATAATAAATACTACATTAAGTTTTTTTCATTCCTTTTTTTCTAATCGAGTGAAATAAGTAAATAAAAAAAAAAGAAAAGATATAAAAAAAAGGGCACTTACAAGAATAAGCTTCGACCCTTCCATTAAGAATACATTCAGGAGTTTCCCATCGAAAAACAGTATTTAACTGTTCCAAAGAATCTATTTCCAGGAACTTCATTGTAATAACTTCTGTTGTTGTTGTTTTTTTTTGGGGGGAGGGGGAGGGGAAGACAAGGAGAAGGGGGTTAAGTATAGATAATAAGTTCTTTCTTAAAAAAGTACTATGTAGGCTTTTCTTGGAGAAATGGAAAAAAAGGTAATCAGGTGAGAGAAACTGGTGTGAACAAATGTTCCGAATTGTTGAACTTGAAATGTCTCAGAAGTTAATGCAGCGCTCCACTTTATTAATGCTTTAAACTCCAAAATCTTTTTTCCTTTGGACCAATCAATCCTCTCTTTTTTTCCATCTTCTTCTTTATACTATACTATACTAATATTATTATATAATCTATATATTATTATGTTATTCCTTGAACTTCCTAATGAGATCTTGTGGTGTATTTTACATTTTGTACCACCACAAGACTCCCTTGTTTTCTTAAAAACTTGTAAATCTTTATATCAATTAAAAAACGACGAATTATTTTGGCGTGAATTAGCACGACATAATGGAATTATATATCTTCATCCAAATCAAACTTGGTGGCAGCTTTATGTTTCGGGTGATCTAAAAAAGACATGTTCTCATATTCATTCTTCTTATCGTTTTTTAAATGATCAAATTATAAAGCAAGATAAATGTGATTTATTTTGGAATACTTTATTACTCATTTCTGCTGATAGCAGTGGTTATGATACTAATCATCACCAAGAACAAAAAAAAAGTAATTGTTGCCAAGAACAAAAGATAAATGGTATTTGCTTATATCCTAATTGTCAATTCAAAGGTTGTGGTGATGCTACTTTTGCACCGGAATCAAATCCGGGCCATTTACGTGAACATTATCATGCGACAGGTCATACGTTGGTTCTTAAATTATCATCTTTACATTTTTGTGAATTATTTTGTTATGCGTGTAACAAGCCTGGTAAACAAAGGGGAAACAAGGAATTGTCACATGTTGTGGTCTGTGTGTTTTTTTTTAATGTGACATTTAATTATATATCTTGTAGTAGGATTTTGGGGATTCCCAAGCATGGATAAACCAATAGGGGAACGATATTTAGTCCGTCGTATTGTACAATCACTTATGAATACATTACCGACAGATCAAGAGTTAAAAAAGAAGGTTATTGAACGTCGTCGTGCAATTGAACGAAGATTAGTTTGGTCTCAACAAAGTCATGAAGATTCCTATATTATAGAACGAAAATGGTTTATGAGATGGAATGAATTTTTATTTGGTGAGTTTTCTTCAATATAATTACGGTATGTATACATATACATACTTAATTGCTATGATTTTTCATGCTAAATTGCGGATAATATATATTTGTATATAGAAAAATCGGATCAAATTCCAGACCATTTAACAAACAAAACCCTTTTTAAGCACCATGACGTGAAAGAACTACGCTCCGATATTGAACTGGGAACCGACTTTGAACTAGTCGGAGGAGTAGTACGGAGTTATATTGAACGTGTTTATGACATCGATGGACCCGTCATTTCCGCATGTAAGTTCATGAGTGTTTTGTATTTCTTTCCCGAGTCGCTCCGTATACTTTATGATACCCCACATTTTTGGTTTACTAAGACCCTTATGCTCATTGATGCTTTCAAATATTAAAACAAAAGAATATACTAATTTGTTTATTTGTTTAGATGAACTCCAATGGAAACCAGAATATCGTAAAATAAGCGAGTCTATTTTATTTAGACGGCATATAATGCAACGAGGTCCTCAAGGTGTACCGACTGATCTTTGACGTAGTCATGATGGTATATAATTATAAGCAATTAAATGTTATAAAGATTTTAATTTATTCGCAAACAGATTGTAGGTTTGATTTTACTCCACTTGAAATTATTTTACACAGGGGCAAATCAAATGCCTGTTTTTAATTTTTATTACATTTTTTTTTTTTTTTTTTTGTAAGTTTGAATCTATCGTCAACAGCAGTGTCGTTGGAATTCTTTTAAAGATATTTAAGATATGAGAAAAAAGACTCTTGTTGAAGCACTACCATTGGTATAGGTGTTTTTCAGTGTCGGTTTTTTCAATAATTTTGCGTTTCACTGTAATTATTTGCGTAACCCATGAAGGATTCTGGGTTGTCTGAGGAACAAATTTGAAGCTTCTTTTTTAGGCAAGGATCCAAAAACCGACTTCGCATTAATCCAGCCAATACAAGTCATCCTTAGTTACTCGTTTGACACACTCAACCTGTAACTTTGAACACCTATTATATTAATTGATATTAAGCTCTAAAGTAAAGTAGTAATTATAGTTCTACTAATAAAATGTCAACCACTTTTTCTTTAATTTTCTTCAGCTAAAAAAAAAAGGTACCGATCTATTTGTGTCGCCTTGCAGTATATCATTGATGTGAATATTGTTATAGTGTTATCACTGACATTGTTTTATTTATAGTCGTTGCTTCATGTGTATCTGTGAATAGACAATCTTGATATCAATCAGTATATGGTAAATATATGGAAGAACGCAAATAGATTTATGACGAAGATTTGAAATGCAACCCTAGATAAAAGCAAGATTATAGACCATAAAACAGGTTTCACGGTTGATAATATGAGGGGAAACAAAATGAATACATCGCGATTACGTAAAAGCATTTATTTCTCCAGATATTCACTCTGGAGATGTGAGCCGATCATTTATGGTTAAACGTGCTTCCATACTACTACATATCATATATTGGAATGAATCAAACAAATAGAAATCATAATGTCAAAACCGAGAAATTATTTTCAAATCTTACTTTTTGTAATTTGGTGAATAACATACGGTATCCAGCAGTTAAGGATATAATAAACCGATTACAAATGTTTTGATTCAATAGATGTCTCAACTAGAAAAGCTTACAATACAGCAGATGAAAATGAATAATGGATCTATCTCTGATGCTGTATTTTAACAAACGCTAGTGGGAAATTTCTATATATATATATAGAGGGAAGTGTTTTGATATAGGGGCTTGTAGTTAGGACTATGTATCGTCGTTTATGTATATATATATATACATCAGATGCGTGAGTCAGCAAGTTTCCAAGATAAAAGTAAAAGTTTTATTCCTATGACTATTAACAAACAATTTAGATAGGTATATATTACAACACCTTTGTTATGATTTATTAGATATCTACTTTCCATAATTAATAAAGTAACCGAAATTTTTGATCTGTTTGTATACACGAAATGCACACAAAGAGAATGAAAAATCAACATCTGTTAATGCATTTTACTTTTATTGTTATTATCATGATATATATAATCGAACATGTTTATCCCAACAAACATTTATATATGTTCATCGCTTGACATTGATTATACTGCTTTTATATTGAATTATAATAAGCTGCTCATGACAAAAAAAAATATAGAAAAAAAAGAAGATACGTGATATAATGATTATGGCTAGCATGATTTTTATCTAATATTTTATATTTTAAATTGCTTTTGCCCGAGGAAAAACAAAAAATAATGAATTGTTTAAACTTACCTTCCGCTAGTTATTAAAATAACTTGAAAAGCCTACTTTAGTTACAATAGGGCTTTAATTCTAATAATAAAAAGCTAGTCAGCGCATTTGCAAGAAACTCAAGGAATAATAAAGATAGTAGTGAAGATAAAATTGTTTATCATAGTGAGGATGGGAAGGGTACTCCCTTCTATTTAAAGTTTTGACAACAGGGTGATGATAACAATCGTCATGTGAGCAGTATTATAGAAAATCTAATTTTGAGATCTATACAAATAATGCTAATTTGGTAATGCTTTAAAAAAAGTTTCACTCACTCACTCACTTCTCGCAAAAGTTTGATAAGTATTTAATAACCTGTATCATTATTATTAGTGTTTCATCTCAGTCGCATAGATACAATAGAAATAAATATGCAAAAGCTGGGTGAGTTTATTTACCAAGTAGACGGGGTTACGATTGTTGAAACTACTCGCGTTTACAGATATAGTAAAAAAGAAATCTGCCGTTTTGCATGTGTGTATGGTCATCTAGAGAGAAGAGAGGTAGAATAATTTTAATTTTTAGGAATGTTGAACCTTTGGTAAAACAGTTAATAAAAAAAAAGCCATAAAATGACGTATAGGATGTCGATATAAAAAAAAAATACAACTTCTTTAATATAATCTGTTTGTACTACAAAACGCTAAAAATAAGGTGTTGACCGGAATTCAAACAAAAAAAAAAAGTTCACAAAACTGAAACAACAAATAAATGATGCTGTAGTTTTTGATTTCTTCAGGGGATGAGAAACTAAGTAAATAACTTAATCATTAAACACAATTCACACAGCAAGATTAAAATTATTTATTTACATGACAATCTATTTTATAGTACACCTATTCCTAAGATGGATCTAAAGATCTTTTCCCTGTATGAAAATAAATAGTTACCTTCCAAGCGAACCATGTTGCTGGTATTTAAGAACCCAATTGTCAAAAGGTCAGCTTAAGCAAGTAACATTAGAATGCCGCCCGAAAATTTGCTTAAAAAACCCTATTTCACTCCAAAAAAAAAAAAAGTTTTATTCTCACAAAAAAAAACCCAAAACTTTTTTTATTATCCTTTTCCACTATAACATATAAAAATATATATAAATATATATATATATATATATAACCACCTCACCAGAGACAGAGAGAGAGCGAGAGAGAAACTCAAAAAAAGGGGGAAGGTGGTAACAATAACGACGACAACTATAACAACAAATAGAACGAAAAAAAAATCTCTTTCAACGACGACAACAAATCATATATAAAAAAGACAACACTCAAGTACATACATACATACATATATATATATATATATATATATATTACAAGGTGGTCGTTTGCGCGTTTTAATTAATAAATCAACAAAAAAATAATAACGGAAAGTGGTGTTTGCGCAATTGGTCGATGAAAAAAAGAGAGACATCATTATCTGACTCTGATATATCGTTGCAATTGTCTGATGCGTCACCGTTATCGTCTGATTCTTTCAGCGAAGAAGACGAACCTTATGCTCATGGACGATTTCCGGATATGAAAGACAATAATAGCAATAATAATAATAAAAAGAAAAAAAAGAAAAAAGAAGAATATTGTATTTGTCGTAAAGGTTATGACGGCAATGAATTCATGATTGCTTGCGATGCATGTCAAGGTAAGTTAATATATATTTCTACTTTATACAAAGTTAGGAAGGGAAATACTAAATTAAAAAAACAAACAAACAATAAAACTTAATCATGTGTAAATATATATAGAATGGTTTCATGGGCGATGCGTTGGTGTCAGTCCAAGTACAGTGACAGAGCAATATTTTTGTACTGCATGCACAACTAAGCACCGTCGCGAAGCTGAAGCAAAAAAAGCAGCAAAAGAAAAAGCAGATGCAGAAACAGCAAAACTATTAGCTCAGGCAAAAGCAGCAGCAGCTCAAGCAGCAGCATTAGCTGCAGAAGTAACAGAAAAAAAAGGTCGTAAAGGCAAAGGTAAGAAAAAAAGCCAATTTTTATTCTATTGAAATAAAAATAATAATCTTTGATAATAATGCATATATTCTGTACATATGAAAAAATATATATATTTAGGTGGTCGTAATAAAAAAGGACGTCGGAAAAAGGAACCTGTCAAATTACCCGAAGTACGAATTTCATTGGTACACGAAGAAGAAGATTTGGATGATATTTGTCCTGTTTGTGATACTGAATGTACTTGTGGAGCAGCAACAATTTCATCCGAACCTATTGATATTACGATAGATGATATCTCAACGACTCATATTACCAACGATAATAACAACGACAACAATACAACGATCGAAAAACCTGTTGCCACTGATATTTGGAAAGTAGCAGCAGCTGAAGAGGAGAAAATATCATCCAACAATAATAATAATGATCAAGTAGTTGTCGTAGAAGGATTTGAAGAGGAACATCCGGTTGATAATAAGAAAAGTCGACGGAAATCTAAAAAGAAAAAGCCAGCAAAAACTTTACCATTACCGCCATCACCACCACCACCACGCGTTCTAGAGCAAAAATATAATAGCGTTGACGATAGTGACAGCGATGACAATGAATCACTTTTAATGTTATCCGATAATAAGACTGATGTAGAAAGCAGGACTACTGGATCATGCAATTCGAGTATACATATTGATTCTGGTGACGATGAAGATTTAGAAAGAATCGAGGAACAAGCGATTATTGAAGAAATGGAGATCCAGGAAAGTGGGATTGATGACGATGACGAAGATGAAGATGACCTTGATGAAGAAGAAGAGGATGACGATGAAGAAGAAGAGGATGATAGTGATGATGAAGCATATTATTATTATGCTGATGATGACAATGATATAACCAATCACAGTGATCACAGTTATAATGATTTGTTACTACAACAACAGCAAGGGAGTGACAATGAAGAAATCGAAGATTATCCTGGATACGATGGTCCTAGTGGTGGGTGGTCAACTTCAGAAGAAAGCGACGATGAAGATGATTATGAAATGCATGATTATGAAAATGATGATGATGAAGAAGATAAACGGGAAGAAGATGATACCACACCTCAAACGACGGATGATAATGGGGTTTTATTTGACAGCATTGCCGCAGCATTCATGCAAATTTTGGCACCTTTGACAGATAGCAGTCACGTGGACTTGAACACATTTGGGTTGGGAACCGAGAATATGGGTAATGGACGACGACCTTCTTTACCTAGTAGTGCAGTATCAGCTCATGGCGGTAATAGTACAGATGAATTCGAATCACTTGGTGCATTAGCAACATTACCAATTCAACAAACTTCCCATCTGGATACTGTCAAGGAAGAAATAGAAGAAGAGGAGGAGGAGGAGGAGGAAGAAGAGGAAGAGGAGGAAAAAGAAGAAGAAGAAGTAGTAATTATGGATGAAGAAGATACTGGAAATTCAGTCGAAAGTAATGTTGGTCCATCATCCATTGCTGAAGAAAATTCGTTATCAGCACTTGCAACAGCGGCTGCTGCAGCATTAACACAGCAAAATTTTCAAGAACAATTATTGGAACTTGTAACAGCAGCAGCAGCAGCAACTGCTACAACAACTCAACAATCATCATCATCACCCTCATCATCAGCACCCACCACACCTTCAGTCCAAGATATTGTCATTGATGACAATCATAAACGTAGTTCAGCAACAGTAACTTCGACTAATAGTACTACGTGTCATAATACAATGGAACAACATCATAATAAAAAACGACGAGTATCTAATGCCAGTAATTCAAGTATTTGTTCCCAGGTGGAAACAAATAATAACAATAGTAATAGTAATATTAATAATGAACCCGTATCAATGGATGAACTTGTGGATACATCGCAACTATACACACAGTCCTCATCAAGGTCACCTTCCCCTGATCCTGATGAACTAGATACCCGACTGTCCCGTGATTTGTCCCGTTGGCAGCGTGTCCCTATCGGTGCATTCCGTTTAATGCGATCCAAAAACAAACTTTGGCTTGAACGTTAACATATCTTTCCCTTCCCTTCCCCCCCTCGCTCACAAACAAAAAGTTGTATTTTTTTTTTCTTTTCTCTTTATTACTCATAAAAAAAAAGTATCATATTCATTATACATTACATATATATTTATACTCTTTCGCATTTCAACCATTCCTTTTTTCCCCCTCTCTCTTTCCAATTCCATTTCCTCTTTATCACTTTCTACCTATACGATTTATAATCTACCCGAAAAAAAACACAAAAGGAAAAGAAGGGAAAAAAGTCCCCCCCCCCTTTGTACAAAAAAAAAAAAACAAGTGGTTGTACATTAATTATATAAAAAAAAAGCACACACATTTTATACACATTATAAATATATAAACACATTATTTTACACACATCTAAAAACATGCACAAAAATTCATGATTATCCCATTATTAAATATTATACAGTATTATTATCAATTATTATTATCAATTATTGTTTGTTTTCTTGTTGTTGTTGTTGTTCTCGATATTGTTTCCATCGTTCCTCTCGTTGTGCTTTCATAGTCTCTAATGCTCCTTTTACTTCATCAGACGTAGTTGGTGGTTTCTATTAGTAGTAATAGTAATAATCCAATTAATCTTATTTATTAGTATAAAGTATCACCTTTTCTCTATTTTCTCTATTTTTTTTTCTCTCTCTCTCTCTCTCTATTTTTCTAAATATAAGATACATACATAAGTAGTTTCATAATCAGGCCAAAACTTTAAGCTTTTGACATGGTTATTATAGAAATCAGGTCCACCAAAATAAAGCATAACACCTACTGGGAAAAATACATAGAATCCAAACTATATTCATATATAAAATAAATAATTGAAACAAATTTCTTTCTCTTTTGATAGTTCAATTATTGAATTACCTTAACAACTTCTAATCGAGGTCCACCCATTGTTTTGTAACTTTTATAGTTTATGCTTTTTTGAAAATAAAAAACGTATGAGTTAAAAAAGAGAGGGTTCGTCGGGGTACACAAAGCCACTGTAGTTGGGCAGGGTTGGTAGGCATTAAAATGCCGCAGGACATTTTATATAGAAACGGGATTGAAATTCGAGGTTCGTCTTTTTTTTCTTCTTAACTCACATAATCTATTATCATGGCAGAATCGATTTCTCTCGAAGAAACAAAGTAATCTATTTTTTTTTATACACATAATGAATAATGAATAATAGTGACAGGAAAATAGTAAACTAATGAGATATATTAAAAAATATTTTATTATTATAGTGCCATAAGAGCCAAACTTGGACTTCCTACGTTAGGTGGAGGTGGTAGTGGTGATGAGTCAGAAGAACAAGTAATTGATCGTGACCAAGAAGCTTTTGAGAATTATCAAAAACAAAAAGAACAAGAAAAAAAAACAAAAGAATCAGAAGAAATTAAAGCACGTATTGAAAAGTAAGTAATTGTTGTTTTCTAAGTTTTGTTTGTAATACGTTTAATCTATAGTTGTATCTCTCCATCTACAACTCTATTTATATATACTATACATATATACCTGACTTTTTATTTTTATTTTTTTTATTTTTTATTCTTTTTAACAAGTATTAATTAAATATACATATTTTTTTTTATAATAGATCTAAAAATCGAAAAAAGGATCGAGCCAAATTACAAGGTAAAGGTTTAGGTGAAGCTGATAATAATAATGACGATAGTGCATTGGATTGGATTCGTAAATCACGCAAACGACAAAAAGAACTTGCTAAAAAACGAGAACGAGAACAAGCGGAAATGGATCAATCTTTTGTTTCTCAAGCTGCTGAATATAATGCTAGTGACCTTTCTGGATTAAAAGTTGGACATGACATTTCTGAATTTGCAGAAGGAGGAGAAACAATTTTAACTTTAAAGGATCGTGGCATTCTTGAAGAACAAGAAGGAGACGACCATGATGCACAAGAAGAATTAACTAATGTCAATTTAGAAGATAAAGAACGATTACAAAAGAATTTGGAAAACAAAAAAAAGAAACCAGGTTATAATCCTTATGATGATGAAGAGTTTATTCTGGGTGGAAAGAAAAAAAGTTTATTACCACAATATGATGAGGATACAGGTCCTCAAGGTTTTCAAATTGGTCAAAAAGGACGTATCGAACAAGAAGAAAATAAAAAGATCGAACGAGAATCATTATCTGTTTCTGAAAAACTTAAAGCACAAACTTTATCTTATCAAAAAATGCAAGATATTAAGGATTATTATACCCAAGACGAAGTAAATCTTGGCTTTAAAAAGCCTAAAAAGAAAAAGAAGAAGGATAAATTACGTAAACGTGTTAAAAAACAAGAGGACGACCAAGATAATAATAATGACGATAGTACACAATCAAAAACAACAACAACGACGACGACGACGAATGGCAATGATAATAAACAACAACCAAAAGAACAACAACTTCCCAAATCAAGAATAATAGATACAGATACCAGTTTTGTGGATGATGACGATCTTCAAATGGCATTAGCACGAACACGACGAGCAGCCAATCGTCAACGGGAAAAGAAAACTAAAAAATTAACACCAGAAGAAATTGCACGATCTATTGCAGCTGAACGATCACAAGAAAACACACAAGAAGAATCGACACAAGAAGATTCAGAAAAAGAGGGTGGTTTAGTACTTTCTGAAATGAGTGAATTCGTTAATTCCATTGGTACAGAAGCAGTATTTACGCCAAGAGAACCAGCACGATCTGTTCGTGAAGCACAAGCACAAGCAGCAGAAGCAGAAGCTCAAGCAGAAGCAGCAGCAGCAGCAGTAGCAGCCCAAGCAACAGAACAATCTATACAAGAAATCTCAACAGCTACAACGATACAAGATGTACCTGAAGAAGGAGAGGAGCAAGATACACACATGGAACAACCCACAGAATCAGCATTATCATCAACAACACCAGCACCAACAACAGAAGAAGAAAAAACAGCTATCATGGAAGAACCTTTGGTTAGTGGAGGTATGGCAGCTACTTTATCATTACTAAACCAAAAAGGTTTTATATCCACACCAACAAAAGAACAAGTCGAACGGGATCGTATATTAAGTAAAAGAATGAGATGGATTGCTGAACAAAAGAAATTGGAAGCACAACGTGAACGTGAACGAGAACAAGAAAAATTACGACAACGTGAAAGGGATCACAACAGTATGCGTAATAGTAGCCGTATGGATCGTGATCGAGCAAGAGAACGTGAACGAGAACGTGAACGAGAAAAAGAAATTGAAGAACGTGAAGATATGCGAGAATATATGAAACGAATGGAAGAATATAAACCAGATGTCAAGTTGGAATATTTTGATGAACATGGACATCAAATGAATACCAAGGAAGCTTTTCGATTCATGTCTCACAAGTTTCATGGAAAGACTTCTGGCAAGACCAAAACTGAGAAACGAATGGCTAAACTGGAAGAAGAACTCAAATTAAATATGATGAGTAATAATGATACTCCTTTGAATTTAGCTACCAAATTATTAGAACGTCAACAACGAACAGGTAATGCTCATGTTGTATTGAGTGTTGGTAATCGTGGTGTGGCTGCTCCAAGTACTTCAGAAATGGTTGCGTCAGAATTAGCAGAACCATCTTCTTCACCCTCATCGTCAACAACAAAGAAATCAATTAAACGTGGTCGAGTAGATGATGATCATAATGATGAACCTAGTGATAAAAAACGAAAATAAATCTGTTTTTTTTTTCTCCCATAATTATATATTATATATATTATCTGGTATCAATAACTACATTATCTTTGATATGCGCTTATGTGTGTATGTGTATGTGTGGCTTATTATATACATTGTGGACTGATTGATAAAAAGAATACAAGGAAGGGATATAATTTTTTTTTTTTGCTATACAAATAACATTAATTGTAATACAATTATAATTGACCAGTAGAAAAAGAAGGTGCTAAATCAGGTACCATAGGAGGAGGTATACTACTAGCCTGTTGAAGAGCTGAACTTGAATATCTTGATATAGTATCACTTGAAGCATGAATTTGTTCTGGACGTTGTAAATCAGATTCAACATAAGGATGAATTATATTATTGTTTGTTGGACCACTATCATTATTACTATTCATTACTTGTTTAAAAATAAAATGAAGTAAGGAGGCGATGCGTGGATAACGGTAAGGTATATACGCTTTGGTAGTATCTGGATGATCATTTGTTATAATTGGAGTTGAACCGTTCCGTTCCAACCGATGTGGATCATCTGATGAAGGTCGATAAATGGCACTTGGACTTTTAAGACCAGAACCGGCACCAGCAATATCGTTACCAAAAGCAACAGGAGAATTATTAGTAGGGGATGGTGTATTTCGATAACGCATGGCAAGTGGAACATTGACACATCGTATAGGTATACTTTTCGTTTTTCTTCGTTTGGGTGAAGGTTGAGATGATGGTGGTGGTAATGATGTTGATGATGAGGTAACTTCATGTTTAAAATAGATATTTCTGCTATCATTAGGATGGTAATTATCTTCTGATTCTTCACGATGTGAAACCTGTATTGCTTCTTGTTTACATTGATAACAATTACGATACAATTCAGCACAAACTTGATGATCAAAGTGATCATATTGTGTTATATTGATACGTTGATATTCTTTAACATAGTGCTGATATAATCGTTTACGTATATCGATAAAAAGACTGGTTACAGTTGGATCCGTAAAAAACATAAATGTGATAAAAACACCTGTTGTAATCACATAATATATATATTAGTCATATGTATATATATATATATATTTACAAACTAATCGCTTTTGCTTGTAATACTTTTTATTACCTACTAAAGAACCAAATACAGCACCAAACATGGCAAGTCCATAGGTAGTATCTACGTCTTCTTTAAAAACGATAGTTTGTGAAATAAATCCCCATATATTTGCAATAAAAGGAACTACCATAGATTCCATTAAAAATCATGTTAATTCATATCATTAAAAGCCAAAAAGAATGAAAGAGTATATTTATGTATATGCATTTATTTACCAAGTGGGTATAAAACACAACGTAATAATACTCGTGCAATCATAGCGGTTTGATGTCTTCGTTCACCAGGTCCACGTCCTAAAATTTGACCAAATTTGATATATTGTTCTCTTACTAATTTGACACCAGCAACAAAAGAACATAATAATCCAAGAACAACGAGAGACATAAGAAAACTATAAAAAAAAATCTAAAAAAAAAAAAAAAAAAAAAAAAAAAAAAACCAGATATTAATAATTAATTATATTCTTTTTTAGTATTACATATACATATTACTTTACCCAAATTGAATCTCCACATCGACTACTTTCAAAGTATAAAGCGAACCTAATGATAAAAAATAAGTACAAACAAATTAATAAATTCGTTATTATATATATATATATCTATATTCATATTTTTATATACTTTACCAACAAGTAGCATCATCTTCAGGAAGGGCACAAGGATGTTCTGTAATATATATTGGACCAATAATGGATAACAAGGAATAAATTGAGACGGTTATAAAGTAAATGATTTGTAAACGCAAAGTGCTATACTTTATATTTAAAACAAAAATAATGACAAGATTGACACCAATCATGGTTAAAAAACCGGCCGCCACAACAGCGAAAAACATAAAGACAATAGCTGTAGGTAGACAATGTTTAGAAGAATCGGGAAGAAGTACAATTGAGATAGACATAATAGATGCGGTCATATCAGCTAGAGCGGCAAACAAGACACAACGTAGGGAGACTCGATCAGCACGTTGTCGATAAGTTGATCGTAAATAGACATAAGTAACAATAGTAACAAATGAAGCTACAAGTGATATGGAAGAACATACGAGTGTTGCAGTCCTTAAACTGTAGTATTGTATTTCAGTTAGACCCAAGTAATATGTTCGTTCTGATGGGAATCGGTTCATAACATGAGAATATGATTAATTGTTTATATTGATATTAAATAATAATAAAAAGATAATAATAATATAATAGAAAGATAGAAAAAAAAAACAATACAAAAAGAAAAACAAATAAAAGAAAAAAAAAGATTTTATATATATTATGAACCCCATGCTATATAAATTACTGTATAAACTATATCTTTTTACTTAAAGTGTACATGAAAAAATGATTTGAAACCAGGCAAATAAATCAAAACTTTGGATTTTATTACAGCCACAATGCATCTAATTGCCAACCTTCGTAATTTGATTGGTTAAATACTTTCCATATAAAAAGATGTGCGCATTTTTTTTTTTTTTTTTTTAGCAACACGACCTTTTTTTTTTTATTTATTAAGGGGGGAGAAGAGTTATTATTGTACTTGAGTTATATCTTACGTTTATTCTTTTTTAACCATGTTTGCAGAATTACGACGAATGAACACGCGTCAGGTATAAAAATTACATTTATTATAAAAAGAATAAGGGATAGATGAGTATAATATATATAGATGTATACAAAATTAACCCAGATGGTAAAAAAAAAAAAAGGTCGCGTTACAAGTATTGAACATTTTAACGATTGTATCAACTGCACTCATGATTTGGAAAGGTCTTGCCATTTCACTTAATACTGAAAGTCCTATTGTTGTTGTATTAAGGTAAAATAATAAGAAGAGAAAGAGAAAGAGAGAGAGAGAGAGAGAGAGTATATGTATATAATATATATATATATATTTTTAATATATTTCAATTAGTGGAAGTATGCGACCTGGGTTTGATCGGGGTGATTTGTTAATATTATCTTTACCACAAAATGATCCAATTGAAGTAAATGATATCTGTGTATTTAAATTACCTGGACGTGATGTACCTATTGTTCATCGTGTTATCAAATTACATGACGAGTAAGTTTTTATATATTATGAAAACAAAAATAAGAATGTTTATATATTAATCATGTTTATTACAGTGCTATTACTGGAAAACAATTCTTATTAACTAAAGGTGATAATAATACAAGAGATGATCGTGGATTATATGATTATAAACAAATGTGGATTAATCGTGAACATATTGTTGGCAAAGTGAAAGGGTAAAATTATTAACTCAGGAAACAAACGGAAATTCAAAACAAGTTTATTAATTGGATTATTATTATATGCAATGTTTTATTATAGTTTCGTTCCTTATATTGGTATGCTTACTATTTTAATGAATGATTATCCTTGGCTTAAGTTTGCATTATTAGGTGTTATTGGATTATTTGTTCTTGTTCATAGAGAATAAAAAGATTTTTTTTTTTTTTTTTGTTATTTTTTTCCAGTTTTGTTTAACTGTACTCAATTATTTTTGTCCGTGTACAACAACAACAAAAACTTCTCACGTCGTACAAAGATATTTTTTGGTTAATTGGCTTGAGAGTGTTAAGAGTTACCTATTAGTTAAAGAGAGTAAAGACAGAAAAAAAGAGGGGTCTTTTTTCTTTTCTGTAATCTTTTTTTTTTTACTTCATTAAAACTCAAGGGAATCAACTATATATATATATATATAAAAAAAGTATGGCAGAATTTAAACAACAATTACAAGAGTTTAGTTCTAAAGCAGAAGATATTATTGACCGTGTTGGTCAACCATTGAAACCATATATTCCTGTTATTGGTCGTTTCTTAATTGTTGCTACGTTCCTTGAAGATGCACTTCGAATCTCAACTCAATGGGAAGACCAACTTTTATTTATGGAACAACGTCGTCATTTCCCTTCCGTACTTTCCCATCTTTTCCTTGGTCTTAATGTCATTGTAAGTTAATTCTTTATATATTTTCCCCTTTCTTTCTCATTGGTTGTTGATTTTATCTGGAGAATCATTTGTGTATATATGCTTTATTTAACTCTATTGGATATTCAAAAAAAAAAAAAAATGGGTTTATATATAAAATAGATTATGGCAGTAGGTTCTTTTTTGGTGATTGCTAAACGTTATCAAAACTATGCAGTTTATGGACTTTTAAGTACTGTTGTTGCTCAAGCTCTTGGATATGGTTTAGTTTTCAACTTTCAATTCTTTTTACGTAACTTATCAGTTATGGGTGGTTTAGTCATGGTATTATCCGATTCAATGCAACAAAAACGTCAAATGTTTGCTGCTTTACCTCAAATTTCTGAAACAGATAAACGTACTTATTTACAATTGGCTGGTCGAATTCTTTTAATTTTCTTATTTATTGGTTCTGCTTTCCATGGTGATTGGAGTTTAACAAGAATTCTTGTTTCTCTTTTGGGTTTGACTGCTTGTATAATGGTAGCTGTTGGATTCAAGGCAAGATGGTCAGCCATGTTTTTGGTCTTATTCTTATCTGTATTCAATATGTTAATTAATAACTTTTGGTCAGTGAGTCATAGTTATTTCAAACGCGATTTTTTGAAATATGACTTTTTCCAAACTTTATCTACTGTGGGTGGATTCTTGTTATTAGTAAATATGGGACCTGGTGGTTATTCTATTGATGAAAAGAAAAAGGCTTTTTAATTTGTATACACACTGACACACACACACACTTATATTTTGTATATTATGTTTGTATCATAATCAACAAAAAAGAAAAATTGTATTTTATTTTACCCCTTCCAACCTTTTTACGCCCCCTTTTTTTATTATTATTATTATTATTTTTTTAAAAAAAAGAAGCTTAAACATCATTAATATTATTATTAACACTTTTTTTTATGCTGGTCATTTGAACTTTATGATATGGGTATTGATTGTTGTGGTTGTATTTCTTTCAATTGTTCTGAATCAGTAATAAGTTTTTTTCGACGATGTTCCGTTATTGTATCAATTAAATTGAGTATCAATAATTTTTCATGTATAAGTCGTAAATTATCTGTTAGTTTATGCTCTATTAATGATACTACAAAATCTTGTAAGGTCCATGATGAAATAATATATAATGTTTCTGTTTTAAAACCAAAATTACGCATATTACGACAATAAGTAGAATCGACCTATAAAAAAATAAAAATAACAATGATTATATATATTAGAATAAATGAAAATGAATAAATAATAAAATAAACTTTACCTCTTCCGTAAGTTGTGCTACTGCTAATGCCCATTTTTCAGCTGATGACTTTTCTAAAGATATATTAGCATTCATTTTTCGTAACTTGGAATCTATTGCCTGTATGTTTTTTTTTTCACATGTATAAATATCATATTAGCATTAAACATAGTATCATGGATAGTAAAGTGAATAAATAATTGAATAATAAGCCAAATTTACCGCATCAGCTTTATTTCTAATAAAAAATACAGGAACACCAAATTCTATAGCTTTTCTTGCTAATTTAATATCCGTTGCCATAAGTCGTTCCGCAGAAACGATTAGCAATGCATCAAATGCTCCCAAAAAATGCTTGTGAAAATAATGTTTTGTTCTCATACCATGATGAATGACAACACTAGGCATGTCCCATACCATTAATGTGCGTAAAATTGGATGATTGTACCCTCGTGGCTTTATATGATCTCTTCTATTATTATCATTATTATTATGATTGGATTCACATACTTGAGCAGCTTTTTCATGATTATCTTTATATCCTAATAATCCATTGAGTAATGTTGACTATTTATATACAAATTGTTATTGGGTTAAAATAAATGCTTTTCTCCCCTCTTTTTTTTTTAAAAAAAAAATCACATGGAAAAGATTTGTTTATTGATGTTTTCTTTTTTTTTTTTTTACCTTTCCTGTTCCTGGAGAGCCAACAATGGCCACATTATAATATTTATCAGTGTCCAAACCAATTACTTGACGCGCATGATCCATATATTCAACCGAGGGACGTAAAGGTGGCGGGCTACCAAACAGGGCTTCCATAGATTGCCACATGACAAAGAACGGGGCAAGAGGTGATGCTACAACACCAAATAAAAATCCAAGTGTTCCATCAATAACATAAGAGCCTGTCAATAGTTCCTCTTGAAGTCTTGAACCAAATTCATAAGCACCAATAATAGGACAAGCAATGACAACAAAAGGTGATATCAATGTCCATCCAATGGCTTGAACTCCTTTTTTAGCACTTTCCATCATCCATAATCTTTCTGCTGTTATTTCGGTCTTAATATTATTATTGATATTTGATTGACTTGACCCCATTATTCATAATCAGTATTCAATATAGAGAAAGTCGAATATAAAAAAGAAAAAAAGATAATTATATATACGAGAAAAGAAAAAGAAAAGAAAAAAGAGAAAGAAAAAGAAGAATAAAATGTTGTTAAGTTTAGTCTTATAGAAATATATAATCGTTACATAGCTGAGTTTCTTTTTTTTTATGGTGTCGCAATGCAGCCAACGTTTTAAATGGAAAAAAAAAAGTCTATTTTTTTTTGAAACAAAGCTTTCCTTTTTTTTCTTCTTTGAATAAGAATAACAATGGAGTCAAACCAAACGGATGCCAACGCGTCTTCAATACCATTAACGGAAAGGTAAAACTAATGTCTTTTTTTTCAATTATTATATATAATGTGTACATTGTCCCGAGAAGAACAAAGCAATATTATTATGTTCTCTTTTTTTTTTTTTTTTCTTACTGCTATATTCTAGTTCTCCTTCACAACAGAACAAAACAACAACGACAGAAAGAACAACCGAGATTATATCAGACGACATGACAAAGATTGTGGAAAATAATGTTATTGCAGTTTTTGTTGCAAGATTTGATGTGCTTCATGGAAATACAATTGAATGGCAATATCCCAAAGGTAAGTGATAAATAAAAGGACCACGTTGAGACGATTCTATTGTTTGTTTTATTAACAAAAAAAGAGAGTTTTATATAGAAATTGATTTGGATGGAATTGAATATCAAGCAATATGTAGTGGACATCATAATATTCGTTCAGATATTATGTAAAAATCTATATTTTCACTATTATTATTTTTTTATATGACAAGGCTTAAAACTTATAAGAAAATTGGGCTATTATATATTATATAGTTATTTTACAAAACCCCCGTATTTTGGTGTAAGTGTATTTCGAAAAGTGGATAATGCAGAAGAAGGACAACGTGGTGCATGTATGCGATCTGTTGGTGTCATAGTTGAACCTAATGAAAATACAGGTCCTAATGCTAAAGTGTGGATCCATGGACATGCATTAAATCTATTAGCACAGTAAGTTTGTGTATAATTTTTATATATGCTAAAGAGAACAAAGGCATTGTTTCTATGTATGTATATATTTAACTTTGTTTATTATATTTACTACTCTATTATTATTATTTTTTGTTATTATTATTTAGAACATTGGATTTTGAAACAGATAGAAGCGAATCCATTTATAAACATTTGTATACCTATTTCAAAGAATATCGTTTACAGCATCGAGGGATTACACGAAATTTATGGAATCCACCTACTGCTGCTTTAAAAGCATTTCGACCTGCAACACTTTTATATTATAATTACAGTACAATACCATTTACCCAACATAATTTCTTTGAACAATTGATATCTGTCGAATCCTCTTCATCTTTGGAAGTTGTACCACGACTTGACGCATTTCCATTTTTTGTGGCACAAATGGGTCCACAAATCTTTGTGTTATGGAAAGCAGCCTTATTGAAAAAACGAATTTTATTCATGACTCGACCTCCACTTGAAAGAGCATGTGGTTATGGTAAAATTCGTTTTTTTTTTGTATATATATATATGCATTAACGTTTGATTTATTGAGTGAAGCTAAAAGTTGAAAATTTGGGGAACTTTATTTTTATTTTTAGTATATAATACATTTCTTCTTGGTGAATTACCAAAATTATCTACTTTTAAAAAAGATCGAAAATTACATCCTAAATATGCTATTGGTGTTAATGATATTGCTGATTTGTATGATTTCTCAGATGGTTATGTCGCATGTAAGATTCTCATTATCCCTATATATCTACTAATGAAGGAAAATGGATAATCTTAATAGCAAATTAAAATATATACATGCTATATAGGCACTTCTGATACAATTTTTGAAAGCAAAACTGATCTTTATGATCTATTAATTGATTTAACAAGTAAAGAGAATGAAAAACCCAAATCATGGTATGAATTTACTGAAAGTACACCTCGCATCAAATCAACATCCGAGATATCAGAACAGCATAATGCAGCTGATTTTCATCGATTCCGATCAGTCATAAGACAAATTTTTGATACCGCTTATGATATGGGTTTTGGACAAGAAAATCATGCTTTGAATGATCAATTGGATAATGCTTTGGATAGTAAAGCCAACTGTTCTGATGCAGTAAAAACAGCCTTGTTTCAATTTATTTTATGGTATTATCGTCCTTCACTTCATTCTGTACCAGAAGGTCCATCGCAGCAACAACAACAACAGACGTCTAGTTCGTCTTGGCAACGATTATTTGGAGGTGCAACAACAAAATCATCCAAACAGAATCGTCGAAAGAGATTACAAGAAGATGTTTCAATGGATCCAGAAGAACAAGAAGCATTGTTACTTGGCCATGGTGATGATTTAGCGGACGAAGAAATGGATGCAACCGAAATAAATAATAATGATGTATTTGATGCAGTAGCTGCAAGAGTATCAGAGGATCATAATAGTGTAAATGATCCATTATCTGTTAACAGTGATAATGAACAACGACAAGAAGGAGAACAAGCGTCGGTGCCGGACACCAGAAAATGGGGAGTACATGAAAAATTAACAGCAGCACTTGTTGGGTAAGATAAAAGTGTTATGTAAATATAAATCAGACATATATAGTATATACTAACATCTATAGACTCTTTTTATTTTTATATATTTATAGTTTTTTCCATGTGTTATCATATCAAACATTATTAACATTGGAGAATTTATTATCACTAAATGATCAAACAGGTGATCCAAATGAAACCATTGTGCTATCGTGTCAAGATATGATTCAATTGGGTTTACATCCAATGGAGGATATATTATTTGTGCAAGAATTAGCATTGTTATACTTTGAAAAGTCGGTACAGGTTGCCAACACGTGTCAAAATGGTTATTGTAATAGCTGTTGTAACAAAGAAGTTCATGGATCCATTCGAATATAATTTTTACTTTTACTTTTTCTTTTTATTTATTAAAAGCAATGATTATTAATGAAAAAAAAATCTAATTTAATCTTGATAATCCAATTCAAAACAACTCTCGACATCGATATAATGCTACTGCTAATTCTACATTGATTGGTAATTGGACTAATCCATATGCAATATCTTTTTCAATACTGTCTTTCCATAATCTTGATATATTATAACAAGGTATTACACCCTGTCGATTCTCAATACGATGGGATTGATAAAATGGTACATTCTCATCACTGGATGATATTAGAATACAATGATAGTGTTCATCAATATCATTTGAAGAAAGTGGTTTCCAAAGGTCATTTTCAAGACGAATCAATTGTTTATATTGTGACGATGATAATAATAAAGTGTTGTATTTCTTTTGTACATTATTAACAGATTCACGACGAACAATATTCATGGTATCCTTTTGAAATTCAGTTTTACCTAGGAAAATGGCTTTGGAACCTAGATACCAAAGGAAACAATTTGCCATTTTTGAATAAGCAAAGAATTCATTAAAAAAGAAAAAAAAATAAAAACTAAGCATTTTTATATACCTTTTTGTGATAAATCATCAAGGATAGGACGTCTTAAACGAACATAATGTTTATGATCGTTAGGTCCATTAGGTTTGGTGTTTGTTACTTCAGATACTGGAAGTATTTCATCTTTTTTTGGGTTTCGCATTAATCCAAATCGTAATAACATTTCTATCATTATCATCAGTATATGAAAAAATTAGGCTTTTTTTTTTTTTCCTTTCATGCAAATGTTTTCTACTTACTTGAAGGGAACATGCGTCGTTGATACCCACATAATCGTAATGGAGATGCCAAAATGGTAGCTTTATTATTTTTATATTTTACAAAAAAAATAAGTTTTGGAATGAATTTATAACATTATAAATGAACAACACGTATCCTTTTCTTTTTCTTTTTCTTTTTTTTTTTTTTTTCGCTTACCGTAAGGACTTGCCATTACTTTCTCTTGTAAAGTTTTAGGAATGGCATTTTGTTTTTTTTGAGAAATGGAAGGACGTTTCGCTTTTTGTAACGGGGCTGATTTTAACTTTTGTGCAAGTTTATCGATACGTTGACCAATTTTTATGTTTTTAGGTGAAATCATTTATAAACTATAATTCTGACACCCCATGCGTTTTTTTTTTTTTTTTCACCCCGTTATTTATGAGGTGAGGTTCTGTATGTAAAATTTTTTATTGAGTTGAATATCATTTTAAAGTAAATGCTACAGAGAAAGACAAGATAACTGTAATGTAAATAGAACAAATAAGTAAGATAATAAAAGTATCGTAGATAGCTGTTATTTTTCTAAGATAGTTCAAAGATGGCTCATGCATAAGGTGTAAGTAGTCCTTTCCAAATCAATTTACTTTATTGTTGCTAAAAATATGGTGATGCTCCTTCTGTTCCAAAAGATGACTTTTGGTAAGCCCCTGACATTGATTAAAAATACTCTCTTGAGTTGATTTCCAGACGTGTAGTATGTAAGCATACTCGCTGATAAAATTTTTTTTTCAAAGGAAGTTCTTTAGCAGTGAGCGTATCTAAATAGGAATGAACTAAGTCTTCCATAGTTGTCAACGTCCTTTCTACTAATTTTTTTTTTTTTTACCTAGTTTGTAGTAACATTTTTTTTTTTGGTGAAATAAAATAGTCCGCCAATGAATGCTTAAATTTTTTTCCAAATTTAGAAAGGAAAGAGTTAATAATACTACTGCAGGAATACTGATGGATACTGGTAGGCTGGAATTTTCTAGTATAATAAACTTTTTAAGTTATAAATACTGAGTACCTCTTTTACTTTTTTAACAATTTAACATGAATCCCCAACATTCCATTAACAAAATGAATGCTACTACTTCTCCTCCTCCTACTGTAGGTCCACCTGAGCTTGTCATTGCTTTTTTCAAAGAATTTGTCTATTCAAGCGTACATATACGAAATATGTACCAATTGGTTCAGATGTCAGAACACATATCTATTTAAGAACTGAAAACGAGCCAAGTCCGTCTACGACTTTGCCCCAATGTAAGTAGAATAAATTATTCATTAACATGCGTTCTATTGTGATATTAATGTATTGCTTTCTATTTATTTTATTTCAAATAGTGACAGAGGCGGCACCTTTAAGCAGGGATGGGAAATCAAAAACCCTCACTGTTCCCTTAAGCTATGAGTCAGTGAATCAATATAAAAAAGCATTAATGTTTCTTTATGAGTTTTAATCCACACAGCGGTTGATTGAATGGCTATCACCTAAAAGAACCAAAGATCTTATTGATATAATTAATGAATACGAACGTAACCTTGTTTATGATGATCAGGTCGGTGCAGACAAATGCTGATAGAGCTGCTCACTGTGTGATTCGGGACTCATATAAATCTGGACATCAAGCAACAAATCGGGATTGAGAGAGATGTTTTCTATTTCTGCTCGCCATCACAAACTTCTCTCCGAGATCAAGACCTTAGAAACTTAAACTTTGCTGATTGCTTTTGTACAATCATTCTTAAAAAAAACAGCACGGAGGAACCCAGCAAGTTGTAGGTTTGGTTTTCTGCTTAGACAAAGGTAAAACTTCAAAGGAAACAACTTTTTTTGGGATATTGACCACAAGCTTTTTTTTTTTTTTTCGCTGTCTATACTTGAACTTATGTGGTATATTTTGTTTTGAAGAGTTAAAAAAAAGATTAAGTACTGTATATTATCTGGTAAAATATAGTTAAATAAAATTCAGGAAATTTTGTACGTACGTCCCTGAACTATGAGAGAATCGTCGTCTTGTTGTCAAAAAAGAAATTCACAATGCAAATGTGCTGTCGTGAGGTGCATACTATATTAATTGGACTTGAATCTGACATGCGTACATCGCAAGTAAAAGCTCTTGGATACGTAACATGAAGATAATATATTTTAAATAGAAGACTTTATGTCTGTTTATGTCACTGAAATTATGGTGAATTGGAAGTTTTCACAGTTTATGCTGAAACCACTAGTAAAGAATAATTTCTCAATTGCTCAAAATAATAAGACTAATAATAATAAGTTGTTTATTTATTGAAGAAAAGATATTGATGATAATATAAAATAAAATGAGATAAGAGTTAAGTGAAGTTCTTTGAAAAGTGAAGAGAAATTTATCACAATGATGAAATTGATCATAGAAAGAAACAAATCGGGAAGGGGGTGTAACAATGTTATGCATTCGTATTATATGATTTTAATTTAGTTTGTTCATAAATTTATGTTTGAGTAAGGAAGAAAAGGTAAAATGTAGTATTACAGTTATGGTGTATCCTCGAATGATACTGTACAGAAATCCATTCCTACGTATATCTTTCATGTCTTAGTCGTATTTATTGATGCTATGTAATAGATAGTACGCAAAATCGGTAATCTTTAGATTACAAAAAAGTGCTACCGTTACAATAAATAATAATAAAGTAGTTGATACTTTTTTTTATAATGTTTGACACGATTTCCTTATTAAGAAAAAGTTTTTTTACTTTTTCTTTCTCCTCCTCTTTCTCTTTCTATTTTACACCAAATTTTTATCAATGTCAGCTAAAAGAAGTGTAGAACAAAGCCAGGACCAAGAGGTAAAACCTCTTCCTAAAAATCAATTACGTAACTGCTGGTGACATTGAGTTTTTAAAAGAATGGTACTACATCATAGAAATCTGATAAAAAAAAGGATAATGAGATTTATGGCACACTCATTGATTACTATTTCTTGTAATAATAGGATACAAGATAACTTCAAGCAAAGTTATAATCAAGTTTTGTATCACCATGAAAAACTTACAACCACTTCAAGCGTGGCTGTAAGCTTTTCAACTTTTCAACTTGTGAAGATAAATTGTTTTATAGAACATTTTTTAGACAGTTGATGGAAGTACAAGAAGAAAGACACTTGAGTGGCCCTGAAGGACCCAATAAAAAAAATCTGGAATATTGTTGCAAATCGTGTGGTTCCTCGAAAGAGCGATTCTTATTTTATTTTTCTTTTTATTATTGAAAAGAAAATATAATTTCTCCAAGTACATTTATTAGTACATATTTTAAATAATCATCAACTAAACACACGTTTTTCTTTAGTACCAGCTCTTCAATGAAATGTAGGTATTCTATATCCATGATTATATTTATTTCCCTGCTACCCTACGTACTTTAGACAACATGATACTTATTTATTTTTTACTAATAATGACATGTGTTTCTTTATTATGATTGTAGTTTCCAAGACAGCTGGCACTATCTTCAAGATCATTTGGCTCCAAGGTTCCTGAGTGGCTCCTTGTGGATACTCAAACCTTATGTCGTTGTAACGTTTTCCCATTGTGTAAAAAAAGCTGTGCAATGGCATTGTATGGCAGAGACCATCCACAAGGAACCATATAATTTTTTTTCTTTTTATTCGGGTTGGTTTGCCCCAGAGAGAAGAGGCATTAACCTGTCTTACTTGGTAAGCATTATACTGTATCTTTGTAACTTTTAGATATATATCATCAAATAATTGTGTAAGGTTTCAATGGTTCTCATTAATTTTTTTTTTTTTTTTTTTACATGTCAAAATATAATCTGGCGGGTTCCTTTTAATTTGTTTATGGTAAGTTAATATATATATCACAGTGGGGATACTTGTGAATGGAGTACTATTAATAGTAGTATGATTATGTACATATTGATAACACTTCATTTATTAACTTGCTATCATTTCATATCATTTTTTTTCTTATAGGTATTATAGCATTTTGATTTGTAAATTAAATTGAAAATAAATATCGTTACAGTAGCATATACTAAAAATGAGGTGAAGATAGGGGTATCCAGAGTATTTTTAGGTCATAGTAAACATACTCAATACTCCATCTTTTGCATGATACACACACAAATTGACTATTGTTAGCAGGGTAACACATGAAATTTCTTGAGTACTCAAAATTTCTTTCTTCCAGCTTGTGTGGTTTCAGAATGAGATGAGGTTATTGTAGATAGACTAATAAATAAGTTATGGGTATGGACTCATGAAACTATAAAAGTCTAGTTACAGGTGTAAGAAAGTCCTTGCGACAATGATTTACTGGTTTTCACCTTTATAATAACGGTCTATTATGGGTACCATATTATCTACCTATTAAATCCATTCAATTATTAATATTTTTTTTTACCCAATGCTATTCAGTCCATATATAATTTTATTTAATTGTATATGCTTGCTAAATTTTATTTGTAGAGTTCATGAAGTTTTATCAATACTATTCGTCGGGATCAATTCGAAAAATAAAATTCATTTGCTTTCTCATCAAGCAGTATGAGCTCATGAATACATAATATAAAATAGTATATAGCGTCTATACATAAGGACGAAGAGACTTTCCTTTTCTTCCTTCACATCGATTACATCTAATATTGGATCAAGCCATATTTCGTTGCATAATATCGTTCCTATAGGAAATGAAAATATAAACATACAGATCAAGTACATATAAAAAACCTAACTACAGCTAGTTTTATTTTGTTACTGCAGAATACATATACATGTTATCCACTATGATCATTCACTGCCCACTCTTGGTGAATGTAATCCCTTGAATCAAACAACTATATACTATTCCATGATCTACTATTTATACATTTTCGATGGCTGCAAAACTTGATCTTTTTTAAAGCACGTTTCAATATACAAAGAGCAGGGATCATATCGCTATCTAGTTAATTAGTAGTAGCAGTACGTAACCATGGAAACGCGTCTAGTATAATTATGTATATAGATATTAATTAGCATGCGAAAAAGTTTAATTTAAGTCGAATTTCCTTGTTTCCCTGACAATCAAACTGATGTTATTCCTATTTATAATAAAGTTTCCACTTGCATCAAGTAATAATGAACTCTAAATTTCCATTTCAAAAAACAAGACAGTGTATTTATTAACTTTTCTTCCCTTCCCCCCCTCTTTTTTTTTTTTTTTGTAAACATAAAGTATCGTCAAACCAATAGCTATTTTTTTCGTCGTGAACGGGGTTATGCGCCGGGAAGACGGTGGGATTTTCTTTTGACAGTTGTGTTATAATCAAATCAGGTCAGTATATCGGCGCCTAAATCAAGTAAATAATTACCATATTAGGAAGTATTTCCTTTTTAAAAGTGTTTGTAAAAAAAAAAAATTTCTCTTTTTTTTTTTACTTGTTTTCTTGCAATAACAACAATGGCTGCACCACTCACCCACCCTAGCATTAACAACGGTTGGTTCATGGAAAAGAACTCTCAATGGCCTGGTCAAGGTTAGTTAGAATATTATTATTATTTTTTTAAAAAATAATAATGCGATCGGGAACCAACGATTTATTACTGATCGCGAATTTACTTGAGAGTGAGCGAAAGGGTAAAAAAAAAAAAAGAAAATATAAAAATTAAAGATATAATAATAAATAAAAATAGCTATGGCCTTGAAGGTTGAAGAGATTCTTCATGTCGAAAAGAGCAAATTCCAAGACGTCTTGGTTTTCCAATCTTCCAACTACGGTAATGTTTTGGTTCTTGACGGTGTTATTCAGGCTACTGAACGCGATGAGTTTTCGTAAGTTGTCGTTGTCTATTTTATTTATGACAAGTCAGTTAAAAATATAAAATATTCGTTGACACGTGAGAAAAATTTATAGTTATCAAGAAATGATCACTCATCTTGCCATGAACTCTCATCCTAACCCCAAGAAGGTATATATATATATATTAATGCATTAATATCAAATTATTATTGGAAAGAGTTGGAAAGAATGAAAAAGAAAAAAGGATCTATATATTTATTCTGTCTATTTTGGTGATTCTATATATAGGTTCTTGTCATTGGTGGTGGTGATGGTGGTGTTCTTCGTGAAGTTGTCAAGCATGAATGTGTTGAAGAAGCTACTTTGGTTGACATTGATGAAGCTGTTCCTCGTGTCTCCAAGAAGTACTTGCCAAACATGTCCATTGGCTTTGAACATCCCAATGTCAAGGTTCATATTGGTGATGGTCTCGAATTCTTGCGTGACAAGACTAACCAATATGATGTCATTATTACTGATTCATCTGATCCCGATGGTAAGATACATTCATTCATTCATTGCATATTTAAATCTATTTATATATTATACAGATGGAAAAAAAAGAGAGTACGTTATTACAAAGATTCTGATCACATTTTGTTTAATTAGGTCCTGCTGAAGGTCTTTTCGGTGCTGAATTTTTCCAATTGCTTAAGAACGCATTGACCGAAAAGGGTGTTTTTAGTACTCAAGGTGAATGTATGTGGCTTCACTTGCCCTTGATCAAGCAGGTCATGGATTTCTGTAAGGACTTGTATCCTCGTGTCGAATATGGTTATACTTGTATCCCTACCTACCCAAGTGGTCAAATTGGTCATATCATGTGCTCCAAGGATCCTGAAGCTCTCATTCGTGAACCTCTTCGCAAATGGACTCCTGAACAAGAAGCCAAGTTGTGCCGTTATTATAATTCTGAGATTCACAAGGCCGCTTTCATCTTGCCTCAATTCGCAAAGAAGGTCTTGTACGAAGAAAAATAAACATAAACATAATAATAAAAAAATAAAAATTTCAAAGAGTATATATACATGTATTTAAATTAAAAAGAAAGGTTATATATATATATATATATATATTGATCTGTTGTTTTTATTTGCTATGCTGAATGTTTTATTTATTACGTATTTTTCCATCGTAAAAATAATAAATGATATAATATAATATATAGAATATATATACTTACAGTGATTATAAACATTTTAAAGTTTTGATGCTTACTGCAAGATGGCGTTAGCGTCGGCGTTGCTACTGGTGATTATTTTCACCTATTATACATTACCAAGGAACCCCGTAAATTTCAAGGGAATGTGAAGATTAACGAAACATCTTCTATTAGTGTTTCTCAGTATATCGTTATTTTTGATGGACTAAAGTTATTGAAATTTAACGGGCGTGAACTTTACGATGTTCCCACTGTATTCTCACCTTTTAGTAAACATAGATGCAAACCAGAAACACACAAAATATAGATTCCCAAAACCAAACTCTAAAACACAGATCACTTGAGTTTGATGAAATTTGTGGTACAATAAAAACGCGGATCTATCTCATCTTATGCGCTTTTTCTTGTGCCACAAAAAATGGGAAGGGTATAAAGCACTCTATTATATACAGAGCGGGAGAAACGTCTTTTTCTTTACATGCTGACCAAAGACGTAAGTGCCAGCCGTTAGAATTTACAACCGCGGGGAGGGGGAGAGGGAGAGAATACAATGAAAAAGAATAATAAAACTAGTAAATGAATAAGTAAATAAACGAAAAAAGTAAAGAATAAAAATACACTACTTGTACATAATGAATAATGGAGGATGAAAAAACCATAATTGGTTGAAGGGATATCAAAGAAATTATATATGAAAGAAATAAGAATAATAGAATGGGGGTAGGGGAGCGGGACGTTTCTCAAATGTTGTATTGAATAAATGCATAGTTAATTATGAGTTAATTTTTTTTGCTGCTTTGTGGAATTAAAATGTATATGAATCCCTTTCAACCTGTTGTTTTTTATCCTCTTAAATACCAAAAATTAGAATTGTTGGGCTTCCATCTTAGAAGATGAAGATGGCACTTCGACTTTTTCAGAATGTTCCTTGGTAATTGAATGATCGTTATTATCTTGTACGTGGGCTTTCTCATTGATGGGAGGTTGAGTAGGCTCAATAGTATCAAACCAAAAGCCAAACCATTTGAACTTTCTATGTCTTCGAGTAGGGTCATTTGGCATTTGAATCACTGGTTCTGGTGTAGGGAACACATAATATAAGCCAATACCAAAAATGATAACGACAAATGCAATTGGATACAAAAAGCCAACCTATTATAAAAAAAAATATGTATCACATGTATTAGAAATAATCAAATCTGATTTTTGATCTCGTCCTACACTCACACACTCACACAATCACATACATAAATTACTTACAGTATAACCAAAAAGACCTAAGCCGAAAATTAAACTCCAAAAATCACTGGTCATCAGCGACAAGTTATATAAGACGGCGCTACCCCACCGAAACATGATTGGTGCCAACGAATATAGAATCACCATACATATAGTATAAACGATCACCATTGCAACGGCTTCTCCATTATTTACAAATGTCGAAAATTCTTCTCTTTCCAAAATCAGGAGTTGGACCAAATTGATCAATGTAGCAAACAATGTGAAACTGCCATTAACTTCATAAATGGGATATTTACGAGTTAAATATTCGACACTGGTATTACTGATACCATAGAAAGTAGTACCAATGATAACAAAAAAATTACCCTTGACTGGATCACTAGCCATCCATGATTTTCCGTCCATGGCATCACTACCAACGATCATACCTGTACCACAAAGAGCTAAAAAAATACCAACATATTGAAGCCAACGATAACGAACTCGGAAGAAGATCAAGGCAAGGATGACACATGTAGGGGTACTCCAACAATCTAAAAGCATAACTGATAGCATACCAGTATATGCATATGCCTTGACGACCAAATAATTGCCTTCTACATCAACCCAACCGAGAAAGAAGTCTATATGCATATTAAGAAGCAAATTCATATAGTAAATTAGCTTTTGTTTTTCATTTTGGTGAAAATTTTGTATATAACTTACAATAAACACCACGCTCCCAGAATTGATTACACCATGCTTTAAATCCACGTCTCCAGATAGCATAGGAATTATAGATAAGTGCCAATACAGCACTAATAATAAATTAAGTATAAAAAAAGTACAACATAAGTAAATATACAAAAATGTTATTGTGTATTAAATTCCCCTTCCCTTTGTCTTAAAAAAAGACTTACTAGACCAAAAAAGTTTGAGTTGTTGGCGCATTAAAATTATAATCATTACCAAGTTTTGTTGAAGTAACTACTGTACCAGTAATACATAAAGCTAAAACTACAAAAACAAAACGAGAGAAAATAAATTATATCAGCTATCTATAAAAAAAAACCAACAGAATTTTTTTTTTAAATTTAGTATTCAACTTACTTTGCCCAAGGATCAAAACACGCCAAAACTTCACACTCTTCAAGAACCCAAGCCTCTCCTTCCAAGTTTTGCCTCTCCAAGTCCATTGTTGTTTTTCTTTTTCTCGTTCAATTTGTTCTTCATAATAATCTTGTTGTGGAAGTGTTTCCACTCTTTCTAAATCCTTCTCAGCAATAGAGGATGTATCCATTTTGAGGCTTTTTTTTTTAAAAAAAAAAAAAGAAAAGGTGAAAGGAAAAAAAAATATAGTTAAAGAAAGAAAGAAAGAAAGGAAAAGAAAAAAGAACAGAGATTAGTTTTCTTAAAAATCTTTTTTAGCTTCGGAGCGTTTTCTTAGATCTGAGATAAGTTGGGTAGGGTCTGTGCTATGTTACGAAATACATTTAAGGAAATCTCAAGGAACCATTTATGTGATACCATCACTTCAGCATAAAACAAGTAAATACTTGATTTTTTTAAGAGTGGGGTTGTTTTTGTTTTATTATAATAATAAAAAAATCATGAGAAACTGGCCAATATGAAAAATGAAGTAAGGAAAAAAAAAAAGCAAAGAAAATAAGGGCATAATAATAATAAAAAAGAAGTCATATATCCGGCGCCACAAATACCAGAAAGAGAAAATAAAACATATAAAAGTATTAAAAAGCCAAAAAGAAATATAAAAAATAAAAAGGGAACGAATAAATGACGATGATTTAAAATAATAAAAAGAGTTATGTTAAGTCATATAGATGTATGTGGTTGAAATGTGTTTGTGTATCTGTATATATATATATATATGTGTGTGTATGTAGGTAGGTATAAATTGATTATGTATATATATAAAACAAAAAAATAATAATGTTAAAAAAGAGAGAGAAAAAAAGTTCAATAAATTATGTTGTGATCATTATACCTGATCAACCAAATAATCATTGACAAATGTTGTTGGTATTAAAGGAGCGTGAGTGTTGTAAAATTCGACAAAATCTTGACTATTATAATCCGAAGCAAGAAATGACGTCGATGATGAAGATGAAATGTCTTCCGGCGGGAACGCTAACGTAGATAATTCACCATAATGAACAGGGACAGTGTTGGTATCATTATTGCTGTTATTCATCACTAAGCAAGGAAGTTGATTACTACTGGTAACTGGCGATGATGAAGAAGAGGAAAGTTCGGTAAAATCATGATGATGCTGTTGTTCCTGTTGTTGACCATGGTACATTAATTTCATTTCATGCTGTAGATGCATCATTGCCAATTTACTATTATGATATTCCAATGAAGCATTTGGTGACGAAGTAGTAGCCGTAGTACTCGGTAAAAACATAGGCTGTTGCCAAGTAGGTGATGATGTGCATGACCAATCCGGTTCTTGTTTAATGATGGTTTGTTGTTGATGTTGGTAGAAATCCCAATCTGGATCATGCATTGGACTCATGGTACTGCTTCGACTACTACAGAGACTATTAGATGCTGTTGCTGAAGGTACACCTAAATGTGGCGGCCATTGTTGGTGCGGTGGAAATTGCTGACTACCACTACTGTTATTGCTACTCCCTTCTTGATCATTATTTTCCCCTCCATAACTGCTACCACCATTATTTCCAGAAGGTCCATAACCATGGTAACTCCTATTGTTACCATTATTGTTATTACTACTGTTACCATGGTTGTTGTTATTTCCCGACCCATCTTGATCATCTTTTCGTTGTTGATTCGAATGAAGTCGAGACCGATCATGCGTTTTACGGTGTTGAGCCAAGTTATCCGAACGCGAAAATCGTTTACCACATTGTTGACATAAATAAGGTCGTTCCATCGTATGTGTACGTAAATGGCGTTTAAGATGTTCTAACCGTTTAAACAAACGACCACAAGAACCAAGAGGACACGTGTATGTTCGGTTCGGGTCAGACCCATCATCGCCCATATTAGCTAATGCATTCGTAGCAGAGGCCAATGCGTTGTACGACGTCGTGGATAAAAGGGGTGGCGCAGGTTTTTGAATGAGTGGGCTACTTGTACTGCTCGTGGGTAGCACTTGGTGGGATCCGGTAAAAATAATATTGGGATTATAGTTATTTTGGTGATGTTGAGGCAATGACGCCATCAAATCAGGGTTGGAAGTGGAGCGATGATGGTGCCGGATAGGTCCTCCTGATGATGAAGATAATGATAATAATGTGGTGGATGATGATGCTGAAGATGGAGCAGTCGTCTGATGGTGATGGTGAGGAGTAGTCACGATGGGGGATGAGGATGTGGATGACGACGCTGTTGTTGTGGATGACAAAGATGCAGCTCGGCGTCGGCGTTGTTTATACGTAGCCGATCCTTCAAATAAGGACACCATTCCAATTAATGCTTTGGATTTTCTACGTAAATGATGCTGTTTTGCCGTAGTGGCAGTAGCACCGGCACTATCTTCTGCAGTCAAATCCAAATTATTAATCGCGTGAGAGATAGGCTCCATTGTTGTCTGAGTAGGTGTATCCAAATTTTCGTGGGATAATGATACGTTGCTACTGCTTCGGGATCTTTGTTGATGTTGTGACGGTGCAGAAGGAGTAGGAAAAGATTGCCACGCTCGGCTGTTGATTTGTGCTCCTTCACTTCCCAAAGTTGTTTCTTCTGTAGCACATGTTGGTGTCCAGGTCATAGCAGTCCACTCGTCATCGTCTGTCATCATGTCATCATGATCATCTGCATTTTTTTAAGATTCGTTATTTTTGTTCGTCATTGATGTTGATCGTTGTTGTTGTAAAAGAAGACATACAGACATAGAGTTTGAGACGCACATAGAACAATTAAAAGACGTATATATGGACATATATAAACAATAATAATATAATATGTATATAGATATATAAAATAGAATACAAAAAAAGAGAGTCATTGGTTGGTATATTATATTTATAACCTTTGTTTGTTTGGTACGTATTTTTTTTTGTATCTTTGTATATGCTTTTTGTGTACGTGATATATTTTGTGGAGTTGTGTTTTATTCTCATTTTTCAAGAAGAAAAGAAAAAACGATATTTTTTTTTGTTTTTTTTTTTTGTTTTGCTTTTAGAGATTCAGGCTTTACCTGCATTAGACACAATGGCATGGCGATGAGGATCACCATTATTATTTGTATTTGCATGACTGCTATTCGAGGACAATGAGGTTGTATGAGATCTACCAGTAGAAGAAGAAACGACAGCTTCATCTTCTAGAGCATGAGCCGTTGCAGCGGCGGATAAAGCCATTGATTTGCGTAATTGATCAAACAGTTCATGAGTAGAATCCAAAGACAAAGACGAAGCAGGATCAGCAACAGCCATACTTGTTGGCTCAACACCGATCTTTTCACGCTTGAGATCACGTTCAAGCGCGTCTAAAAACAAACGATCGTGAGGTACCGAAAACCAATAAAACACCTTTTGCTTTTTTTGTGTACGAATGCAATTATTCTTGTAAAGCATATCCAAAAACTCGGATTTGGGCTCTTCTAGACAAGCATCATTGCCTGGTTTAAGATTACGAAGATCAGAAAAGACACCTTCTTCGAATTTCTTAAGATTACATACAGGTCGACCAAAGGCATGAAATCGAAACACCAAACAGCGAACAATGTCTGTACCCGTAATGTGAAATAAATGATTCCAAAATACACAAGAAACACTTTCTCCAGTAGGTAGACCAAAGGATTTCACCGCACGTTCTGGATCCCAATCATTGGTTGCTGTTGCAAGAAAATATTTTAATTTGTCAATTTGAGTCAATCGTTCTTGAGTATCATCGTTCGTGGGTCGTGGTAGACTTAACATTGGCGTGTCATTGTTGTTGTTGCTGGTGTTCGTTGTCGTGTTACGACCACCTCCTCCGCCATTAGAGGTGGTCGACATAGTTATGTTTGCCATATAATAATATATTTATAATAATCTGGGTTTCGTTTTTTTTTTTGTTTTCTTTTGTTGAGATAATTGTTTATATGGATTTTTTTTTGGATTTAAATAAAATAAACTATAGTACAGCTATATATGAAAGAAAATATATTTATATATAAAAGTGAAAAGTTCAAATAGTAATAAAAGTGGAGAGAGAAGAGAAGAAGAGAAAAAAGAGAGAAAGAAAAAAAAAGGGGGGAGAGAAAGCCAAACGACTATCCAATAAACACAGAATAACACGTAAACTAACCAATATTTTACTTACCAAAATAATCTTTGCTCTTTTGTAAAATTAGAATATTAGCTTGTAAGAAAACTATTATATATATTGCTAAAAAAGGAGTGCAGTCATCTTATTTTTTTATGTATTTTTGGGGGTTTTTGAATGAGTGTGGGGATTGGGGGTTCTTCGAAAAGAAAAGAATAAAGGTTTAAATGCTGTGAAGCTATCTATGAGCAGAAAGGAAAAAAGTGTACCCATCCAGTTTTCTTTATGCTGTTTTTGTTGTTATTGTTACTGTTCCTAAGCAACCATGTAAGGAACCAGCATTCATTATTCCCAGTAAAAGTATCGCTCAATTCGACTATTACTCTGGTATGTATGTGCGTGTGTCTTTTGTAGACGATGCTTTAAAAAAAGGGGGAGGGTGTGAAGGAAATCTGTCACTACAAAATACAACTTTCATAGAGAGAATAGATTAAGGTTACTGCTTTTGGAACCATGCATACTCGTTCTATAAAATCTCATCTCAGTAGTATACTTTGAAGAGAATGAAAATCTTGTACAGATGTTTTTTTTTACAATCGAAACGAATATTTAGTAAATAAAACAGAGTTCTTTATACCTTTAACGGGGAATTAGATATTCTTCAGATGATGAGATCCCTGTAATAGTAACACTATTATTTCAAGCATATTTATAAGTGTGGGGTTAGGGTTATTAGTGCGTATAATAGATTAATAGCAGCGACACCATCGGTTCATTTGATGGCCAAAAAAAAAAAAAAGAGTTTGTCGGAAAGAGCGGAAATTAGCGCTGCTGCTCATGATGGTCCCATCATTTTTTTTCTTCAAATATTGGCTGGTGTTATAGATCACATTATATACAATATTAAGTAGTCTTTTTTTTTTATATATATACAAACCTCCTTTTACTTTACTTATTTCTCTCCCCACACTTTTTATATAATTATTATTGCTTTTTGGCGGGCGCGGGCGCGTTTTTTAACGAAACAAATTGATGTAATTATTTGTTTGTTTGTTTTTTGTTATATGGTACTGCTAATCATACTACCTTTTCCAATATTCTCACAGCAAAGCAGGTTGTGTAGATGTGAGAGAAAATAGTTGTGTGAGTGTTAAGCTTTTGGTTTTTTTTTTTTATATAACCAAATATGAAAATTTGATACGTATATATATATATATATATATAAGGTGCACTCATCAATTTCGGATCGGAAGTTGTTTTTTATGTCCTTTTGCCGATGGATGAAGAGTGGGGATACAGGCGCGTGGATCGTGTTTTCCGCATTTATACTAGCCACTAATTTTTATTTGGAAACGTCATCCGGGATGACTATCCGATTAGCTACGAGTGTTATCAATATTCTGGTTTGTTGTGGTATCATTGTTTGTTATTATGTCCTCTTTCCTTGAAAATTATAAAAAAAAAGATGATCTTCTTTGGTGTACGTCTAATATTTACACCCATCACCGTCCTAATTGATAATAATTACAGCAGTTATTTTAGTGATTACTTTTTTTCATTCTTCCTTATATAGTTTTTCTAACTTCTGGTTATAGGAGTTTTTTTTCCGCCATAATATGTAGTGTAACCATTGTCGGGTTGTTATTGTGCATATATAACAAATATTTAAACGAATCTAATATTGCTTTTGTCGTCGTCAAAAATATAAAATGTTGATTATCTTTTAGAAGTTATTATTATAGAAACAATATTAAATAGAATTTGTAAAGTAAAAGATGAAGTCTCACTATATGTGACATTGGAAATATGCTAATGCAACTTAGTATTTGTCGTGACAAAAAGTGGCCGGCTACAATCGCAACTTCACAAAGTCCCTCGCATAATAGATATGATAATAAAAAAAGGAATACCTGCAGCTGTATGCATTTTTGGTTTTCCCCTATAAATTGTAAAATAATAACAGATATTTATTCGAAACAAGAGGTGTCGTTATGAAGGTTGGCTCTACGTACTACTTTTAGTTTGTCGTCATTATTATTATTTTTACTAGTATGATATACTGAATCATGTATCAAAACATTTTCTAATCTTTTATATATAGTATAACAGTCATGTATAGTAATATTACAATTCCCCATTAGATATCCTTTCAACTGTTTTTATTTTGTTGTTGTTGTGATAAGTAATATTACAATGTATGTGTGACCTATTTAATTTTATTTGTTGCTCAAATGACGTTAAAAAGCCAAAAAAAAGTGTGTAAAAGCTTATTGGGAGAGCCAAATGAGAGTGAATGTAAAATTCATGCCGATTCTTAAAAATAGAGAACTGGTTGCTTTACGTACATGGATACACATAATGCTGTATCTTGTTCTATCTACACCATCGCTTTTACCACAATGTTCTATATATTATTTTACTACGTACATAAAGACTACATATTTATCCCTTATAGTATTGACAAGATGAATTCAACTCACGTATTAATAACTTTTAGCTTTTGAGCGAAGTAATTTTAAAACTTTTTATAAGTGTGTATTATGTAATTATGGTCATGTTGCATGTAATATGGGGCGCAACACATTATGGAGCATTACACATCTCATGCGAAAATTTGGATTCGACGAGGAAATATCATCTACTAGCTAGTCTATTCGAGATTGAGTAGTAATGGTGGGTATGACAGGCAATAATATACTTACGTCCAGGCAGTTAATTTTATTAGAAGTGGGAGTCAAATTCTGGTCTTGAAATCCCAACTTTTAGAAAGATAAACTACCTTGGACATAACTATATTGGTATAACAGGGGGTTCCATAAACAAAAGATAGATTTCTTTTTCTTTATTTTAGTAATAGATAAACATTTTATATAAAGTGAACAGACCGTTTTAACTCTATCAAGCCAAGGATGACGTTTTTATAGTCTTCAAAATGCCTTCTCATATCCACTTTCTCCTTTTAATTTATTAGTTTTGTTTGAGATAAAAAAAAGTTCTTGATTAATCACTTGTTAATTCTCATGCAGCACTCTCAGCGACCAAAAAATACATGAATTACTTCCATATCAATAGAATAAATATTTTTTTTCACGTTCAACAGGAAACTTGTTTTTTTTTCTTTAGTTTTTTTTCCAGGTTAAAAAATAGTATGCTCTAATAAAATATATGGTACTATAAAAGCAAGTTCACACATATATATATGATTCATATTTAAAAGCTCATCGGATTGCCATTTTCTTTGGTTTATCTATCTCCCTGCCTTTCTTCGTTGCTATCATTTAGAATTATTGAATTATTGCTTGCTACAAGATAATTAGTTGTCAATTCTAAAAATAGAAACAGATCTGTGACATCCCATGATCAGTTTTAAGTTATACGAATATTTAGATCTACTCGTGAAACTAGTTTATACACACTAGCCGTGTTGCTCATCATTATTTTATATTAGAGATAATAGACAAAAATCTTTACAAGTGCATATAATCAAAAACAGGAAAGTTTAGATTGGGTATCACAGAAGCATACGTAACATGAAATGCATCGTGTGAAAAATGATAGCATAAGTGAATAAATGATAGCATCGTAGCAGTAGTAATAACCTATTTCATTAACTGTGATATATATTTGTTGCTCTTAGGGATTCAATATCATTAAAAATGAAATGATTCTAAAACACAACTTTGAAATTATCATATAAAAGCAAGCTGATGAAGATTTATTATAATACTGTATCAAGATCATCTCGCAAAGATGAGATTTGAGTACTTCAGGATCTTTTTTTTTATCATACTGTACTGACTTTCATCGATCATCTTTTTTTTAATTTAATTTCTTATATCACGATGACAGATCTGCTTTGGCACGAGAATGGAAAGATAACATAATTTTTGTTTTAAGAAAAGTCCATTCTTTACCATCATCAAATTATTTAACAACTTCCCCTTTGATAGCGTGGGATATTTTTTGTACTGTATTGCTTTGTGTTACAGCGTTGATCTTTTCTTACCTTCTGTTGGTTCATATCACTTATTTGAATTTCTTATTTTATATTAGATAGCTTTGAGATAGTATATCCCAAAGAAAAGATATATATTGAAAAAGAAATATGGTTAAATAAAGAGTTATAATAGAATATAAGATATTACATGATTTTATAAATCTTTACATTGCTGAGATTAGTCATATAACATTACCAGAAAAAAAGAAAGAAAAACATGTTCAAACTTTTTTTATTATAAGATCCATCATTCATTGTATTTTTTTAAAAAAGAAAAAAAAAAGATTATAAAAATGGATAAAGATGAAATTGTTGTGTAAAGATGAAAAAAAAAATACAGTAAAAAGATGCAAATGATAGTGTGGGTTGTGCAAAGATATACGAGTTGTTTTTTTTTTATGCAAAAAAAAAAAAAAAAAGAGGGTGTATGCTAGAAGTTATTTGTGATGCTGTTATTATTACTATTATTATTATTGTTGTTATGATTGTTCACGATAAACGAATTGAACAGTTTGAGAATTAGGAAGGCACTCCACTTCAATTGAAATAATTTCATCACCAGTGAGATTGGTAGGATACAAAGCTCGCCTTTTGCTCGGAAGAGCTAAAACAGGTAATTTTCCTTGTCGGATGTGAGAATCAAAAAACTCTACACCTTTATCATATAATTCCACATTATATTTTTTTTTATTCTTCTTGTTTAATTTATCATATCTTTTTTTATAAGCCGTCAATAACATTTGATTTTCATAATCAAATGTAATCCATACATTAGTTTCTGCCATTGCTGTATTATTACTATATGATGATTCAGCACGAAATGCCCAAATATGATCCAAGTTGGCTATCAATAGCATGTTATCTTGTCTCGGCTGTTGTTGCTGTTGTTGCTGGGTCGATGTGTTTATATTTGTTGCTGTGGAATTTGTATTATTATCTATAGCTCTTCTGGTATCTTGTTGTTGCTGCTGATAGTGAATATGTTGATTACCATTATTACTGTTTTCATTAAGTTGACGAATAAGATCAGCTTGTTGTTCTGGATTCAACACCTCACCTAATGGACCATTCGATTTGACAGAGTGAACTCTTCCCATGGGAGAATTAATATGAGGTGGTGATGGAGTTATAGGTCCTATAGGAGATGATTTATCTCGACCACTTGGTAATATAAAAGAAAACCATCGTTTTTTCTTTTTAGGTGGTGTAGATGCAGATGATCCTGTTGACATAGAAGGTGTTGTAGCTATGGAACTAGGTTGTTGTTGTTGCGTTTGTGCTTGTTGTTGAGATGATGGAGGCGGTAATACTGGTTTTTGCTGTTGTTGTTGTGGCAACGACGACGTAGATGAAGATTGTAGTATTGTTTGTTGTTGATTGTCGGGTTGTTCCAATAGTGGTTCAATCTGCAATGATTGTGATGACGGTTGTTGTATAGGTAATGATTCGTGTGAGCTCATCGGTTGTTGTGGCTGCTCCTGTTGAAATAATTCTTGTTGCTGCCCCTGCTGCCGTTGCTGTAAATCAATCATTGGATTGGTATGAACCATTGGATCGTCGGCTAAGATTAGAATGTTTCGTTGAGCATTTTTTTTTGCTAATAATTCCATTTCATTCATTGATTCATCCTCTTCATCCTCTTCATCGTCATCCGTCGGATCATGATCATTATCTATAATTTCATTGTCTTCTCCATCATTATCGTCATCGTAGTTCTCATCATCATTATAATAATAATGATTACTATGAGAAGTCTCGGCGCCAAGAGAGGCGGGACGACGACGTGGATAGTTATAGTGATACCGGTCTCCCTCCTGTATTATTTATGTTTCAAAAAAGGTAATTGTTTTAGTCTTTAAAAAACAACAACAAACTTTATAAATGCACACCCGATAATAAAATATAATGCGCCACCAAAGAGAAAAATTAAAATAAGCCGAATAAATCTACCTCTTGTTTATGAGTATCATAATATTCACTACTGTGATGATATTGTGGTTGCTGTCTAGGTAATGATTTTTGTTCACGATAAGTTTTTGCGGACATGGAAGAAGATCTTCTCCGTCGAGGAGGGGGAAGGGGTTGTTGTGATGCTATTCGCCACTGCGGTTGCTGTTTTTGACGATGATAATGCTGTTGGTCTTGGTGAGGGTGATGATAATCTGTATTATGAATAGAGGAGGATCGTCGTCTGCTGTTTCCACTTAATCGACGTTGTATCGATGAAGATGATGGTTGATATTGACTACAGTATGGGTCATCACAAAGAATATGATCATGTTGATTACTTGTTGCTGTTCTGGATAGCATGGTTCGAAAAGAATGTGCTCGATGATCTAATCGATTCATATGCTGTTTAACATAATCATCATAATCATGATTGCTTAATGATCCGAGCATATATGTTGACATCTGATATTGTTATTATTCCATAAAATTCTTGCTGTTTTTCCTTTGTAAATAAAAATTAAGGATAAAAAAGTAAAAGTAAGAAAATTTAAAATGAAAGAAAGAAGTGAAAAAAAAAGAAGAGGAAAAAAAGGAAAAAATCACGCCCTTGTTTTCTTTTTTGTTCTTTTTAGGAAGAAAGAGATGATCAGCCGGTTTTCATGAATGGTCCTGGGGCCGTAGTTTTAGGTAGGACAAGAATTGGTGTATTACTTATCTTTCATAGTCAAAATAATGCGGATGAATTGTCATAATATAATCATACACAGAAGTCATTATTGCAATTTTTATTGTATTTTATGATAAAATAATAATAAGTCAAAAATAAAAAGAACTGTATATATGTAATAGTAGAAAGGTACGTTTATGTTTGCCTAATTTATAGGAGTAAAGCGTGTCATTATTAGCATCAATGCTTTTGACTCATGCAAATTAACTAGGTCATAAATATAAGAAAGCTGACTTTAACATGTTTAAGCCCGACTTCTCTTCGTTATTTTTCATATTTTTCCACTCCTTGTTTTTTTTCTTATACATACATAACAAACATACATACTTATACATATATATACTTCACATATTGTAAAATAGAATATGCAATCAAATTCACCACCTAATGGCCAACAGCTACCTCTGAATAATAATAGACTCTCAATGTATTTAGCACCAAATAACAATAGTAATAATACACAACAGCAGAGTCAACATTCTTTACTATCGACGAACATAATTCCACGTTCGGCAGCGGCGCCGAATACACAACAACAGATCCAAGCTCCTCCAATATCAAACTTAGAAGGATCTCATTCTACATTACCTACACCAAATACTTTGGTACCTAATGACGATAGGAATCCGAGCCGAAAAAAACGAACTAAAAAAGATCGCGCTTGTAATTATTAATATTATTATTCATTCTTATTGTTAATAACATTAAACCTGTCAAGTCCAGATAGCATGACTAACTTCTTGTTAACATTATCTATTTGATTGCTTGTAAAGGTGATTTATGTCGAAGGAAAAAAATAAGGTAGAATAGTTAATAAGTAAATATGATGATAATTTATTGATTCACACAAACACTTTCTTTATGTTTCAATTAGGTGTGATTATAGTCAAGCTTATCCACAATTATCTTGTACTTCTTGTAAAAGTTATGGGAAGCAATGCACGTTTAACGAGGTAATTAACATTAATATAAAAGGGAATAAAAGATGTTTTTTTCCATCCAAAAATAACAATAGTTAAAACTGACAGCATATTGACATGTGATGTTATATAGGCAGCAAAGAAGCGGGGACCACCAAAAGGTTATGTTGAAGGACTTGAAAACCGATTACGACGTATGGAAGAAATGCTAATGAATGTTGCTAATGCGGGACGTTTATCACCTGAAAGTTATCAAGATCTTATTCAAGATAGAGACGATATACCAACATCATCAAAAAGAGGATCAGGAAAGAAACGTACTTCAGATAATAAACGGCAAAAGCCAGTATCGGCTATATTATCACCTTCTTCTTTATCATCATGTACAAGTCCTACAATTGTCAAAGAGGATAACAATGACGTAGTTCATAATGATTCTACAACAACTAGTACAAAGGAAATAACGAGTGTTGGCAACGCTAATAACCCTGGCAACATTAGTAGTAGTAGCAGTAATACATATTCATACGTTGGCAGTTCATCCGGTTTACATTTACTTGGGAAGCTATTTCCAAAAAGTGGATTTCCATCCCACTCCAATATTCTTTCATCTGTAGATGAAAGTGACATGATGGTACAACGTGAACCTGAAAATGCGCAGTATGGAACTATTGTTATCAATGAAAAGAACGATAAATGGGAACCACCACATAAAGAAGTTGTGGATCGACTTATTGAATTGTGAGTTATCTTTTTTTTTTATTCTTTGGAGAGAGGAGTGATATAAATATGGTAACCCGCTCATCTCAAACTACTATAACAGATACTTTAAAAAAATGAATGTATTCATTCCCATCGTCGATGAAACCGATTTTTATGAAACTTATCATAAAGAAGAAGATAATATTTCAAAACCCTTGATTTTAGCCATTTGTAGAGCCTCTGCAAGGCTATTGGATGAGGATGATTGGGTCGTTAAAAAACATAATATCAATCGTAATGAATTGTTTGTTTCTTTATCAGATGAATTATTATGTGAACAATTGGATTTCATGAACCCAACGATTGATAAGATCCAAATATTATTGCTAACTGCTTGTACTGCAAGAAAATGGGCTGCTGAAAGCACTGATTGGTTGGCAATAAGTTTAGGTGTTAAAATGGTAAAATGATACATACATATTTACGTGTACGACAATTAACAATGAAGAAAAGAAGGAGGGATAAGCAGGAGCATTAACAACTTACTTGCAAAATTTTTATCTATGAGTAGGCTCAAGACCTTGGATTACACCGATCCAATACACAATTAGGGATCCCAACACAGAAAATAGAAGCCCGTAAACGATTATGGTGGTCTGCTTACGTATTAGATCGTTGGATTTGTGCTACATTAGGAAGGTAAGAAAGACAAAGTTTGATGTTTATTTTATGCAAAAAAAGTGTTTATATAATCATATTTTATGGTTACATGTGCATTATATAATCAAGTAATGATGCATAAATCTGATAAATTATAACGAAACTGAGATATCGTCTTTCTTATCAATGCATCAATTTATAGGCCGCTCACAATATCAGATGCTGATTGTGATGTGGAACTGCCAAAGGCACTAGATTCCAGTAACAATAGTAATAATTACTTATTTATACGGTATTTCACTACATTATCTGCCATTCTGGGTGATGTTCTTAGAATTTTATGTTCTCCGCGAGCAAGGTCTTTTTCTGATAAGCGCCGAGGAATGGAAGAAATCTACCGGAGCCTAAATAAGACTCTTGAAGATTGGGACCATAGTCTTCCAGACCAATGGAAATTTAGCTCTGCTGAAATGGAACGTATAGAAAGAAAAGATTTGAATATGGATCTTGAAAATAAATTGAACTACGGAGGTAAATTGATCATTCTATTATTATTATTACTTATGCAGGTTGTTATATATTTGAACATTATGTATCAATATGAGTTTATATTTGTTTTTATTAGTTGGACAGTTACGATTAGCTTATTACTCGGTCTTATTATTATTGAAACGGCCTTTTGTTGCAACAGGTGAATGTAATGAATTTGAGGTCCCAGATGAATGTTACGACGCTATCCAATCAATTTTAAATATTGTTGAAGTGGTTCATATCAAATCCATGCTGAGTTTCAGTTGGTCCCTGACAAGTAAATATAAAGAGAGCGGCGATAAAAAAAATAAGAACATGACAGAAGGAGAAACAAACTGATTATATAATCTACAAAATAGGTTACATCATGTTCCAAGTATTGATAGTGACCCTGTTACTGCTCCGAAATCGTGATCAAGAAATTGCAACTAATGCGGAAAATTGTGTGGAGCGGCTTTCAAATCAATATCGACGGGTTGAAACATATATTCCAGAGGTAAATGCTACTAGTAATGATAATTATAATAGCTTTTCCTGTGCGTGCATGCGTGCATACGTATGTTTATGTTATGTTGTGTTATATTGTGTGGCGTGTATCCACTATAACTTTAAAAAATGATTACCGGAGAGTTTTATACTACATGGGAAACTTTTTCAGCAAAAAAGAAGCAAACTTAAATTCTCATTTATTATTATAAAATATATCCTATAGCCATCAGCGATACCGGTATTAGAAATCATGGCAAGATTAGTGAAAGATCCAAACGAACAAAAAGATAATAGCGATGACAACCATACTAATGAAAAGGAAGCTTTACCTTCATCATTATCAAATGATAATAATAATTACAACAATAATATATCATCCACGGTCGAGTCATCATTATCATCAGCAGACGAAAATACACGTGCTAAGGAGCATCAATATGGAATGCCAGTCTGGGGTGCGTCCAGTGGATTAGATTGGCAAGGCATGTGTTTCACCATATTCTAATTGAAAAAAAAAGAATAAAACATTTTTTCTTATTTTCGGTCAAACTAATTACTCCAGTTTTTTAAAAAAAATCTTTCTAGATTTAATGGATATATTGGCAGATAGTGGATATCAAGCATTAAAAGGAAAATAATAAAATAAAAAACAGGGCCCGTGGTTACTACATGGTTACCTGAGAGAGAGAGCACAATACTCTTTTTTATTTTTTTTACACACACACAATGATAATTATAGTAGTAATAATAATAATTTTAGTTTAAGGGACTTTGATTTAAGTATCCTTGAGCAACAGAATTACATAACAAATTCAGGATAGTCGGACAATGCATTGTAAACCCCGATGTGTTATATAATCAAGGTGCAACCGCGGGATTGGTTGGAAAACCTTTTTACTACGACACCCGAAAAAAAAAAAGGAAGCTAAAACGAACAATTATATATAAAAGAAGGGACAAATTAAAAAGCGAATTCACATAGAAAAAAAGGGGGAATTTTTTCACATCTTTTACTTTCCTTTACCCTTTTTATTCCATCTTCCAATTGTTATCTATAAACACAGTATTATATAGACAACAACATAACAACAAATATGTCTACGTTTGACTTCAATAATCACTCTCATCGTCGCTATAACCCTTTAACCCGTTCATGGGTTTTGTGTTCTCCTCACCGTACACAACGCCCTTGGCAAGGTCACCGTGAAAGTGCTCAAATAGAAAAGCGTCCCGAATACGATCCAACTTGTTATTTGTGCCCGGGCAACCAACGAGCCAATGGTGAAAACAATCCAAGTTATACATCCACACATTCATTCCCCAATGATTTTGCCGCCGTAAAGTCTGAGCAACCTGCAATGCCTGATACAAATGACGATTTGTTACGGGTTGAAGGTGTACGAGGTGAATGCCATGTCATTTGTTTCTCTCCTCGCCACGATTTGACCATGGCTGAAATGTCCGTCAGTGAAATTACAAATATTGTCGATCAGTGGGCTACTAGTTACCAAGACTTGGCTAAAAAGGAATATATCAAGCATGTGCAAATATTCGAAAATAAAGGTGCAGCCATGGGTTGTTCAAACCCTCATCCACATGGACAATTATGGGCAACAGAACAAATTCCAGAAGAACCTCAAGTTGAACTAGAATCCTTAGAGCAATACAAGAAAGATCATAACGATGGGTGTTTATTGTGCAACTATGTCAAACGAGAACAACAAAAAAGTCAAGAACGCATTGTGATAGAAAATGATTCATTTGTTTGTATTGTCCCCTTTTGGGCATTGTGGCCATTTGAAACATTGGTGCTTCCAAAGGAGCATATTACAAGTTTACCCAAAATGACTAAGGAACAACGAGTAGATTTGGCTGATATGTTACGTCGTGTTACCTGTCGCTATGATAATTTATTTGAATGCTCATTCCCTTATTCTATGGGTATTCATCAAGCTCCTGTTCAAGGCGAATATGATTACGCTCATTTCCATTTGCATTTCTATCCTCCTTTGTTGCGTAGCGCAACTGTTCGTAAATTCTTGGTTGGGTAAGTCATCTCTTTTAGTCATATTTTTTTTTATATAGCAAATACGATGTATATGTACATTATTACTAACATAAATTTTTGATTAGATTTGAAATGCTTGGTGAGCCTCAACGTGACCTAACACCTGAACAAGCAGCAGCTCGATTACGTGCATGCTCTGAAGTTCACTATAAGCATCGGCAAGTCAATGGATATAGCTCTTAAATATTTTGTTAATTTTCTTTATATAATACAAGGCTTTTCTTTTCAAGGGCTTTTTTTTATTTTATTTCATATCAACCATTTTATTTTTTACACAAAAACACAGTTCACTGTATATAATAACACAAAATGTATATAAATATATATAAATATATTATAGACTCTGGTGGAAGTGGCGACAAAAACTGTCGTCCTTTCTTAGACTATTGCTTTTAAATATATTCCAATGTTTTCAATCCTCCTCTTTTCTTAATTCCTCGTCCACGTTTAGTTCAACAAAAACAGCAGCGACCCGAGGACATAATGATAAAGACGAAAAAGCACCAGTGTTAATAATATCATGATCCTTTTTTCAAATTATGTATGACGTATTTTAACTTTCTTTTACCTGATGAGCTGTAATTTTATTTCTATTTTCTATATATATTATTATATCACTTATTACTTTTATTATTATTCCCAAATATCTGGATGTGTTTTCTTGAGCAGCAATCTTAAAAGTCTACATCACTCTATTATGTTTTTACATTATATATATATATTCTATCTTCCATAGCACTACACTATTTTTATCAATATTTTTATCAATATCATTCTTATTACTATTACTTTTGTTGTTATGAAAAAAAGTTTTTTCTTCTATTTTGTGTATAAATTTATACTTCTTCTTTTACTACTCTTTTTCCAATACTGGTGCGATCTACTTTGTATTTCTCGGTTTAACCAAAAATAGAGGTGGCTGACGCAGAGAGGGACATTCGTATCTATTTACACAGCCACGTCTCCTTGTTATACTTGTCTTACAGTATAGTGGAACCGTTCTTTATTTAAATTTTTTTCAATGTTGTCTATCTCGATGTTCTTGGAATTTTCCATTTTTGATACACACTTGTTCGAAATCAATAATAGCTGACTCAAGAAGTTATGTTTAGCAAAATGGGTATTTGCTGTGTCACACTACTACTGACAAAAACGTCATATTTATAGCTGGCTTAATTCATTTAACATAAAGTCAAAATCGTGTGAGTTTCTTTTTACTTTGACGCCACTTTTATACACACACAATTCTAGACGACATTCAAAAAAAAAAAAAAGAGAGGGAGAGAGATACATATGACATATGACAACAATATATCCTATTCTATAACAATATAATACATCACAGAAATTTCTTCTTTGGAGCGCGCCACAAATATACTTACATCAAAAGGAAAGTAAGATTCAACTTATCTTTATAAAATCATAATAGTAGGATTATAATACACAAGAAACTTGTTTTTACAATTTATTTTTACACTGTCTGTTTACTACTTTATCGAGATCATCTTGTCATCATTGTACACCATTAAAGTGTACTGCTTCTAGTTTTTTTCTCTTTGTCGTTATCATGTTTTGTAAATCACAAGAAAAGAAAAGAGGTAAAGTAAAAATAGACTTTTGCTTAGAAATCTGTGTGACATGATTGTTAAACAAATAACTTTAAGAAGGTGTTGATGGAAAGAGAGAGCGCCGCATCTTTTTATGCGTGTATACCACTGAGAGAAAGAACAAAGAATCTTTAGCGGCGCATCTCTTGCTGGCTTTCTTCTGTATTTAGATTGTGTAACAAACCTTTTTATGGTATTTTTTTTCGACCTCTCTGGATTTGGCAGTTGAAAGTTGACTTTTCTTTTTTTTTTTTTTTTTTACATGGGCGCACATACACACACACATGTAACGCTTATACAAATATATATATATATATAAATACAAATCATGGATTTATCAGACCTTTTTTTTTAATTTTCAACACTATTATCCTTTTTTCTTTGTTCTTATTTTTGTTTATTAAAAATCATTTATATTCTTACAACGCATAATAATTTATCACAATGCAGAACTATAATTTTGATCAACCTACCTTCAATGAAGACGAATATCCACAAGTTCAGCATCACCACCCTCATTCTCATCAATGGGATCCCAATACTATATCCTTTTCTGAAGATAATAAATCACAACAGAAGTATACTGAATCCATTATGGGTCCGTATACAGAACTTTTGGCAGCCTCTTGCTCATCCACTGGTACCGTGGATTCGTCTCCCACACTTTCTTGGAACGGATGCTCTTGGATTTCTTCTGATAATACATCTATCATTGCGCAAATTAGTTCTCCAGTACCAACGTTGGTAGGATCTTTATACCAAGCGTCTGGATTTGCTTCCATGGTGATGAATTCACCACCACTTAGTACTTCTGCTACTATGGATCATACTTCTATGGAAACAAGCTCTTTTTATGTTCCTCCTCAAGCTACTGAAATGGCCGATTTTAGTATGGAAACGTTTCAAGTACCGCCTTCACCACCATTATCAATTTCAACTTCTGAAGATATAGACATCATCATTTTCAAACAAGTAGATCAAGGACGACAAGAGAAAGAACACAAACAACAAAAAAAACAAAAGCAAAAACCACCAACAGCAGCAGCAACTAGTTCTTTTCCATCATCTCACATCATTACCACGCGTCCTTCTTTACCCAAGGTTTGTAACACACAAACGAAACGCAGAACAAAGCATCCTAAACAAGAAAATGCTTATCCATGCCAGGAATGTAGTAAAGTATTTACTCGTCCATACAACTTAAAGTCACATCAACGTACACATACTCGTGAGCGTCCCTTCGTTTGTAAAGAGATTTACTGTCCATGGAAATTTGCACGCCCACATGATTTGAAACGACATGAATTGCTTCACAGTGGTGTTAAGCCTCATGGATGTCCTCATTGTGATAAGCGATTTGCTCGACGGGATGCTTTACGTCGACATTGGAAAGTAGATATTCAGTGTGGCCAAGAAGCGGAACGATTATCAATTATTAATGCTGCTGTTGGACGTCGTCGTGGTGGTGGTAAAGCTGGTAAAGTCATTAACAACGCAAGTAAAAATTGTTAAATAAGTTTACTTTTTATTTTGTTGCTCACATTCCCCTAACTGCTATCCTTTTTCTGAAATAATAATCCAACATTCTGATATTCTTAAAACTCTATTATAATCTTACTTTAATTGTATATATTTATCTTTTTTTTGATTCTCTTACATGTATTACGAAAAAAAAAACATTTCTTGATCTTATTTTTCAATATACCCCAAACGCACCCACACCACAAACAAACTAGTCCTTTTTTTTCTTGTTCATTCTTATTTCATGTCGAAAACATATCTACATACCTACATATATATTATACACATTATCTAAATAGTTCTTATTCTTATTATGTCATATGAAATTATTTTTTTCTATTATATAAACATAAAGTTATACTAAGTTTTTTATTATTTTTAATGAAGATGCTTCTCCATCCTGTTGTCTTTTTAACTTGCATAAACAATTTATATGTATTGATTAATCACTGTTATTATTATTATGGCGTGTATTTTATCCATCCATCTCAATTATTGTTATCTTTGTTTATTTTCATCCTTCTATTGAGTTTTTATACTATTTCTGGGTAAAGAAAATAATTTCAATGTATGTATAATGTTTTATTATAGTTATGGTTATTACTATCTAACAAAGTAAGTATAATTATTATTTACTTCCATAATGCATTAACGCGTTTCCGACGGACAATTGGACCAGCAATAGCGATAGCAGCTATAAGACCAATGATTGTCATAATTAACTGGGATTTTGAAAAATCTTCACTCAACACATCAAATTGTCGACTAGGAGAAGATTGTGTGAAAAAGGTATCTAATCCATAAGCAAATACAACCGATGTTGATTCTAAAAGTGTTGGTTGTGTGATAATCTTTTTGATACCGAAAATCTAAAACGCAATAAAAAAAAAGTTACCAAGAGAAGCATAAGTAAATATAAAATATTGGCATAATCAAAAATTATCATTTAAATGAATCTGTAGTAATTTTTTTTTTTTTTTTTTTGGGGGGGGGGCTTTTTACCTCAAGTGAGTAAGATAAAAAGAATAAACGATCATCAGAAATAGGTGAATAAGGTATTAAACCTTCTTCTTGTTGTTCTTTTGTAGGTTTATCTCTTGGTCGTCTTGGATCCAAGAAACGTTTATTTACACCCAAGATTTGGTTTGAACCAAGAGCAACTAAACAAATACATTAAAGGACAAAAAAAAGTTAATGAAGATTCTTTCTTTTTTCGAAGAATTTGTTCGCTTACACAAAATATCTCGAGTAGAAACACCATTACGCGTTACTGTCACACCAATTGCTTTAACAGAGTAAGGGAATGCAAATGCAGAAGACTGAATATATGGTCGTACATTATCAAATGAGGAAAAGTTTTCACTATACAAAAAAAGAGAATATGTGCTTAGCTTTTGTTTTTGTTTTTTTCCTTTTTTGATAAACAAAGCGACTTTGTTCTTTTTTGTTACTTTACCTGGGAATTCGTTCATTTTCATATTGCCCTTCGTAAAGTTCTAGTACAACTGCTTGATAACCTTTGTTCCGACTATCATTGCTCCAAAAATGGTAAACGACCCAATTTTCAACTTGAATCACATGAACTGGGTTCTCCACTGCATCAACATTTTGATGAACCGTTTCATATAAAATAGCACCTTTAACACCATCCACCAAACGCACCATCAATGTTCTTTGTTCAGGCTGTGTTGTGATCACAGTGAACATATGAGGATTCAGATACTTATACATAACATTACGATTACCAAGAACTTGACCTAACAATGCAACTTTTTCATAGGGTTCACGTCCACCTACAGCGACAATGGTTTCATCTTCAGGGATAGCTAATGTCCATACTTGTTGGGCATTCAAACTACCGCGATATCCTTCATCAATTTGATATCCTCTAAACAATCTGTCTTGTTTTTGTTCCACAAAATAGAACTTATCCTTATAAGAAAGAAAAGCCTGACGTGAGCCTTCAGTGTCGGGGTATATATAGGTTCGGCTTGAACCTGCGTCGTAGAGCGCGAGAATATGTGTATGCTCATCCGGTTCTTCAATAGGAAGTCGCATGACTTTAGCAATACGTGTTTCAGTGATAAGTTGTGGATCGAAAAATTCTTGCATTTCGGGAGTCAAAGAAGAAGCAATATAATCTTCACCCGTCAATGCATTAAGACGATAGAAATGAGTTTCTTCATAACCAATACCACCTGTACGGCCAATAACGACAATCAAGGGAGGTGATTTAACAGATACACTATTACGTACAACAATAACATGTTCGAAACGGACAGAACCAAAATATCGACTCCATACAGGTGCTCCATCATTGGCTGAATCACGAACAATTACTAGACCCGTTTCAGTTGCTGTAATCAATAACTTGCGTAATCCAAAGTGGTCACGATAAAGATTTTCATTCGTGGTGGTACCATTAAAACATGCTTGAACATTGATCCGATCTAACTTGTGTTTTTTGGGTTGAGAAGCAGGTATATATCGAGATAACACCCATTGAGGTAAACGTTGTAATTCAAAAATGTGGGTTTGAATACGATGCAAGTATCGAATATAAGGACTAACAGCAGCTGGTACTTCTTGTTCCACATCCACTAATTGTGTCAGCTGTTTTTCAGGCAAATCCAAGAATTCAGTCACACTGGCATGAGCCATAGCTTCATCACGAGACCACTTTAAACCATTCTGATCAAACATGAATGTGGATCCACTCTCGGTAACAACAAAAGCGAGTAAAGGTTCTTGACTAACTAGTTTGGCAAATATAATGTCACCCGTCAATGAAAAATCGTGAGGAAGAATATGTTTTTGTTCGCGCGAAATCAAATCTAAAACCAATTTGTTTTGAGAATTTTTTGAGAATCGTGTAACATCTAACCCGGAAGCATCGGCGCTACCAAATGAATCCTGGAATAAGAATGATAATAAAATAAAGTTTGTATTTGTGTGAGTCAAAATAAAGTTTTCAGTGAAAGGCATAGGTGCCTGGATTTCTTTTTTTTTTTTTTTTTACCTGTACACCTAAATCTTGAATCAATTCAATATTCTTTTGATTGATACGGATGATAGCGGTCGAAACTGTCAAAACTTCCTGGACCAAATTGTAAGCTGACAAGAATAAAATATCCTCAGTATTACCAGGGGCAAGAGCAACCGTTTGTGGTTCAGCTTGAGAAAAAGATGGAAGTGATCCAACCAAAGACTATAAACAAAGGGACAGAATGCCTTTTAGTATATCAATCAACAAAAAATATTAAAAACAAACTATCACAAACAACTTACTGAGACAGTTGCTTTTTGAACCTTCTTTGAACCAAGTTCATTCCATTTTACTGTATCCTTTTCAGTCCAAACTAAATAATTTCCTACAACCAAGATATTATCAGAAGTAATAGCTACAGAATGTTTGACTGTATTGACTTGAGCACCATTATCATAATTAAATGAAGTGACAATAAATGATGTTGGTGCTTCTACTTGTTCAACAACGTATATGATTTGATCACGTTTTTGTACTGCAATAACAATGCCACTAAAAATAATAATAATAATAATTATCAGCATTATACTCATATTTGTAAATTTCCTAGTTTAAACACTCTTTAATCGGTTACCTATTTGAGCTATCCACGTTCCAAACAGATTGGCCTCGAATACCATTTACACGCATCAATTTCCCATTATCGATAATAATAAGATCATCATCATCATTCTCAGTACTAATTGAAGCTACTCCTTTTCCATCCAATGAAAGTTCCCATACTAATTGACCTGTCATCGAATCCCAGAATTGTGCAATGCTTGATTCTTGTTCTTGTTGTGATAAAGTCAGAATACCTTTATATTGATCACCGTGTCCAAAAAAATAACACTATTAGTTTAGACATACACATATATATATATACCTACATACATTCACGAAAAATACAGTCCTAAAAATATCTTTTTACCTGATTTTGTTCCATAATATTCGCTTATGCTTTGATCGAGAGCTTGTCGCCAAACTATTATACAATATAAGTTAAAAATAGAACTGTTTTCTTTTTTGTTTTTTACGAAAAAAGAAATGTCATATTACCAATAGCACCAGATTCAGTATCAAGTGAAGCAAGTACATTTCGTTCGGTACCAACAATAAATTTAGATGTTCCAGTCGATTGCGCCCAGCGTGTTTTCCCTACCCACGCATGATGCCTATAATTTAAAAATAAGAAGAATTTCATTTTTAGCATCTATTCATCTTCACCTTCACACGCACACGCACACACTATATATATGTATCTGTATCTATATAGATTCACGCGTCTAGTGCCCCTTTTTTTTGTTGAAAAAAAAAAAGATTACCAATCAATGACACCTGCTTGAGATTCATAAATAGCGTTAATTGAAGGCGTCAAACATTGTAATATGCCTAGTGCAAGTAGTAAGCACTTTGGCCATCGAATCATGACGAGATCTTGGTAATATGTATGTGTGTGTGTGTGTCGACAAAGCAATATGGGCGGTGTCTCAACGCAATTATTTTTTATTTTTATTTTGCTTTTTTGATATCGGTAGAATACATTAACCGATGGAATTATAAGTAAAAACTAAATAGTTTATTCAAGGTATTGTTTATTATTGTCATTTTATTAATCAAAAACACTAAACTCATCCTCTAATGATGGATCGTCTATTAAATTATCACATTGTTGCTTATTATTCTCTAGAACAATCAATGATCCTTCTTTTTTCATATTTATAAATTTTTGTCGTTCTTGCTGCTTTTGTTGTCTTTGTAAATCCTGTAGTTTTTGATCATTTGCTAAGGGTGGTAATCGTCTTTTTTGACATCCATTACATATGGGCTCACATTTCCAACATCCTTCAAATGGATATAAGCAAGCCCAGCAATATGCTTCTTTTGCAATAATATTTTGACACTCATTACTTGATGATATTGTCATTTCTTCCATCGTTTGTTCCATTATTACCAATGGATTTTGTGATTGCTGCTGCTGCTGTTGTCTTTCTTCTTTTGGTACCATTGAACATAGACGTATATCTAATTGTACAGGAACTTTAGATATACGATCCAAAGTCCGTTGGAATGCTTCCAAATGAGGTTCACTGGTAAAATAATAGTGGTACATATCCACTCGTTCCAATGGAATCGAATGTGGTTTTAATGTACCGCCCTTGTACAATTCTTGTAAAAGTCTAGTATCTGTTTCGATATTTGTACTAAATCGACGATAACGTGCACTAAGATGACGTAGTTGAGGAAATTTAACAAGCATAATAATCCATGATATATTCGCATCATCATTTCCATCCAAAATTACCTAATTAATAACCATAGTGTTTATTAATAATCCATGCTGTTTACTTTTCTCCAAAAAGTTTAAAAAAAAACTTTGTATATGTATATTTGCATATTTACTTGTTGAACAAGTGAACGTAAACCATTGGAATCTCGAAAACGACGTAAACCAGCATAAAGTTGTGAATGATTACAAAATTTAATATCGATCACGATCCGTCGCCATACTTCTTGGATCGCAAGTAAATGATATCGGAAAAACTGACAAGTGTCTACCAAGTTCCATAAGCTACAGAGATCCAAATGAACTGCAATTGAAGAAATTATATCAATAGGGTATTCAGTTAATGATTTCGTGCTGACCAACCCATTGTTGGTAGTCATTGATATTAAATAATGATAAAAAAAGTAATTCTTCCAATTGTTACTTCACTCTGATCCTAAATTAGTAATCAATGTCGTTGACTTTAAAAATACAGTTGTATCAGTTAATTCATTGATATATAGAATAGTCATGAAAAGGGGGTCCTTCCTCTCTTTGATTTTTCTCATTGGTTAAATCAATCTGTGACAAATCTTGGTACAATCCAGGTTTATAAACCAACCTGTTTTCCATACCGTTTGGATTGGATTCGGATCGTTATTATACAATCCGAAGGGTCAACGGAATGAGTTTTATAGATCCGCTTCTTTTTTGATCCGTCATTACAATGGATTAAAGCTTTAACAGTGCTGTTATTATGAGCTGCGTCTTGCGAACATTCCGCTGCCACTTGGGGAATGAGAACTCTCCTACACGTACAAGTCTGTACAACCACCTCAAAAAACATCAAGGTATCTTCATGTGAAGCTGTGATTATTTAAATAGCCTTTTATTGTTATCATTATTAAATAACAATAAAAAAAACTATTCTTTTATAGTATCCGGGTTGCCCCTACAACTCCCCTCTCAGAGCAGTCGCATGGCGAATATGCTGCAATGAGAACCGAATGGATCCCATGTTAGCTTACGCGGCAAATATTTAACAACAACAGCTTCCCCCTCCTCCTAATTCAGTACCTGAGATGGACAGAGAATGCGTGAATGATGTGATTGTAAGATAATTTATCTTTTATTCTTTATAGATCATGTACGTAATAAATTCATCAATCAGAATTTATAGAAAAACATTCATTGCGTCACGACGATAAATCCTGTGGTGCAGGCCTGTAAGATTTTTTTTTTGTTTTTTTGGTTGCATAACCATATTGTTTTTTCTATCGTTGTTTCTTGATAGCTATCAATATATCTCGACGACAACTGTATAAAAGCAACCAAATCTTATATATTCATTGATCTTTGTTTGTTGCAATAATCTTCACGATTCAGTCACAGAGCTTAATAATCACTTTGAAACTCGTTTGGTGTCGTCTGATAAAAGTACAGAACCATCTTCATCTTCCACCACTCCCACCATCATTACCACTAGACCAGAAATAACAACTAAACATTCTTATCCTGATAACATCAATACTGGATCTAAGGTACGTATATATGTTACGTTAAAGGAAATAAAATCATAATGGTGATTGTATACACAAACATATATACATATATTCATTTATTTTCTTTTATAGATCAAAATTGTAAAAGTCTCAAAAAACCATCACTTTTGATACTACATTAGAGCATGTGCAACGGGGGATGTAAATCACCGAGGGCTGTGACTTTACGGCCCAGTTTTTACAGTGAAGTTGTTGCAGTGGTGGTTGTAACTTGGGCTGCAAAGTTAAAACCATGGACATCAGGTTATAAAGTTACAGGCCGAAAAAAAATTAAAGTTACAGTTTTTTTAACACCACCACTGTACTTGCTCTTAGCATCCCAAAATATTCCCCAAAAATACCAAAAGTTGACTGGGAAAACTATCCGTGATATATACCTTTATATGAAGGAACTTAAATGATTCTCCTGATGCTTACGAACCACGGATAATTCTTCTTGTGTCATCTTATCATTAGCTTGCAATATTATAAAACAGGAGTTATATTCTTGCACAACTTACTTGGATTTGGATGAATACAAGTTTTCCGCTTTGGATAATGGCAATTATTTTATTTCTTCATTCAACTAAATTATAAATGATGCTATAAATAGAATAATTTACATACTGTACATACTGATTATTATCATACATCATCAACTTCCTAAATTATGTTATCCTTTGTCAAATTATATGTTACCTAATCTTCCTCTTCTCCTTCAACCATTTCGTTATACATCAACAAGGTTTATAATACTCTTTTTTTTCTGTGTCATCTCAATCGATATATGTTGCCATGTGCTAGATCATAAAAAACTAAATAAAACAAAACTTGAACCGCAACACAATTATCCCTTCATATTTTTATTATTCCTCTTGATACGTACATTTCATATGTTACAATTACGTATATATCCCATTATTAGTTCATATATATTCATAAAGATGAGTCAGTGTCATTATATTTTATGCGTAGTATAGAATTCTTTAGCTTCATTTTTTATAGTACTGTATATGATTACTGTATATCACATAGATCGTGCTTTCCATTGCAAAATATATACGTTACTAATAAGTGACTTTGTTGGTATTAATTTAAGTTGTCTTTTTGTTTGTGTACTACTGTGAAACTTTTATCATTCTGTAACGTGCTCATATATTAATGTAAGTTGTTTTTATAATAGTATCACAAAAAGTCAAATATTATTCAGGAAAAGTATTATATATATATAGACTTTTATTCCATCTTCTTCACCAATGTGGCTTTACATTTTACTTTCTTTTTTTACTATTTACTAGTCAAATAATAGTTACTAACAAAATAATTTTGAAATATCGAATAGTCGATAAAAGTCAAATTAGGAAACATACAAATAATTACGCAGTTTTGGCTCCATAAAATATAAAGATCTTTAAGAACTCAAATTGCTAAAATGTGCTAAACTTTAAAATAAGTTGTTTGACCGACATATATTTCTTAGACTAGAAAACCGTTATCTGAATACAATTATTCTTAAACATTACTAATACATACAATGAAATCAAAATGTATAATATAAATTTATAAGTGAGCATTTACTCCCCCCGTCAAGGTTTCAACCCCCTTGCTTGTATTGAAAGTGAAATAAATGAGAGTGTGAAAATTTTATTATGTCGATTTTTCCATTCCCTGAATTTCCGTGAAAATAATGAGGATGTGGAAGTTAACGAATATGAAATTAACGGGGTTCCTTTGTATATTTTACATTGCTATACATTATTGAAGAGATTCGGATGTTCAAGAAGAAGCACAAAGTTACGAACAGGTTCATATAATATCAAAAAAGGACATTATAATTATTATCCAGTACTTACAAATATCTATACAGTAATCTAAATTACAACACCCCAGGTCATACGTACACAACAGTGAGAATGAGGTATTTATATAGTAATAGTCGAACTGATATTCAAAAACATGGAGAATCTGAAACACTTACTCAAGTACAACAAGGGTAAAAATGGGAATATGAAACTATAGACTGTTATAATGATGGGTGTTATTACGTACATTTACAAATATATGTATATATAATCCTATCGAACAATTATCTGGATATGAAGGACGAGGAGGAGCAATTATTCATGGAGGAGTAAGTAGTCGTGATGGATCAAGTAATCGTGGCGATGTTCAACAAAGTAATGTATCACGTCGAGCTTCTCAATGCGTTGCTCAACAACAACAATAACAATAGCTCATGTTTAATAAAGATGTCAAGAATATATTATCATAAATATTTCTTATACCAATAGCCTAAAATAATAATCAGTGAATAAAAAATAATAGTTGCTTGTATTATATATAAAGCATTGGTGCATTATTGTATACGTACGTAGTAGTAGAGGTAGTGGGAAGAGGGGGAAGGACGAGAGTATATTCCATAGAGGCTAAGATGGTGAGTATCCATAAATCTGCATGAAAATCTATAGTTTTGAATGAATCTATGATTCTACATGAATTGTCGTTGTTGATGGAGATTCATTCCATTATTGGGTCATGCAGATTCATAGATATTAATTCATTTTTAATTAAATTTTGGCCGTAGTGATTATAACTTTCAAAAATTTACTTTTTTAATATAATATATATATATATATAATAGCCCGGGTAATATGTCTAGAGAAAAAGAAAAATTACAGTATAATCATTGTTCAAAATCAACGATTGTTCAGTTACGCATAGTAATAAATCCATCAATAATATTAATAACTAAGCCCACTTTTTCTTTGAACCATGAAAAAGATGGAAAGAGTACGGAATTTGCACGGCTATAATATACATAAAATTGTATCCTCCGTATTATTCAAAGCTTTACCAGAGCTGTTGTCAGTATATTGTCATGAGGCATAGTTGTTGCTGAATATTATATATCACAGTATGTAAATTTTGTACCAAACATCCCATAATTTTACATTTATCTCTATTTGTAGCAGCCTTTATAATTTGGTTGTTATGAACAAATGTTATTTTATTATCCTACCTATGATATAAATATCATAATGTTTTTTTCCCAGCATCTACTTTATAAAATATTTAGGAATCAATACATAACGAAAAGATAATTGTCAATATATACGTGTGACCAAAAAAAGATTCAATTATGGTACGTATATGGTTGTGGGGTGATATGTTCTTTATTATAAAAGAAAAAAGGACCAATGGATAAAGATTATATAATAAAACAAAAAAAAAGTATCTTGATAAAAAAGTAGAAACTGCTTATAAAAAGTAATGGGTGATGAATTGTGATGGAGATAATGAAAAAAATATAAACATGAATTGAAGGTTGGGTATTTTAGATGAAGTTGTTATTATTGGTTTGACACGTTGTGTGGTAGTTTTGTTTGGTCGGACCAAAGAGAATGTTCACGTGATTTCGTGATATAGAATTGATCCTTGGGTGGTCATGTGACCATCCAAGTATGTATAAATATGGGCAAAATAATAAATGATCATCTTTTCCTATCTCTTTCACTTTTACCTTTTTCTTTTCTTTATTTTCGACAGACATTTCAACAAGGGAATCTCCACCACGTGTCAGGTTGTCAAGGGAAATTCCATTGTTGCTACTGTCGTTGGAAAAATGATGTAAACGATCGGTGGACTGAAATACTGCTTGAATCGTTGAGCCAATAATACCTTTCATTATAAGTAACGGGTACTGTTCTACTTCGTCTCTCTTCAAAGACAAACTTTTTGTCTTCCCCCAAGTACAACACTGACAACCTTAGTTTTCGCTTTATGACTTGAATGCTGACTGCTTTATATTTTGTAAATGTTTCAAACCGGGCATTTTTTAAATCATATGCCTTAAGTACAATAATGGATGTCAACGATTTCAATGTGTCATCATTGGTATGTTCTTCATATCCGTCATAAGATGCTTCAATGACAATAAATTCATCATCCATATGACCAATTAATGTAGAATATCCTAGCCCATCTGCTTGCTCTCTGGAAATCAGCTGTGAATGATGATACCATTTGAGCACTTTTACATTTTTTACGCACCTCTGCGATTATAATTAATTCAGTAATGATTATTATTCAGGTTCAACAAAGCATATTATTCCCGTCTTTGCAATCTTCTCATCCTACTTTTTTTCCTTCTATACAACGACTTACCATTCAAAGTGTATGTTTTGATGGTAATTTTCAAAAGCGGAAAAAATTGAAATTACTCTATCAGCAAAAAATGTACCTTCATGATTTGAGAAGAGAGGTATTGTACGAAAACATTTGGAAGTGAAATCAGTTAAAACATGCTTCAACATGCTTCGACATGCGATAGAAATTATGTTGTTGGAAAGGATTGGTTGCATGATCCAAAGCAGGAAACTCGTACTCATCCAAATCCAAGTGAGTTTTGCATGAAGATAGCGCTTGTTTTATAATGCTGAAGAAACTTGAATGATTATCAAGCAGTGATACCAGCTTACGTTGATTGTCTTGGTGTTTACGAATCACGGATAGTTCTTGTGTCATTCTTATCGTTAGTTTACATTATAAAGATATATATGTCAGATAATTTTTCCCGGTCAACTTTTGATATTTTCGGGGTGTAATGTAGAGAGACTTTACAATTTTGATCTATAAAAGAAAATAAATGAATATATGTATATGTTTGTGTATACAATCAGCATTATGATTTTATTTCCTTTAACGTAACATATATACGTACCTTAGATCCAGTATTGATGTTATCAGGATAAGGATGTTTAGTTGTTATTTCTGGTCTAGTGGTAATGATGGTGGGAGTGGTGGAAGATGAAGATGGTTCTGTACTTTTATCAAACGACACCAAACGAGTTTCAAAGTGATTATTAAGCTCTGTGACTGAATCGTGAAGATTATTGCAACAAACAAAGATCAATGAATATATAAGATTTGGTTGCTTTTATACAGTTGTCGTCGAGATATATTGATAGCTATCAAGAAACAACGATAGAAAAAACAATATGGTTATGCAACCAAAAAAACAAAAAAAAAATCTTACAGGCCTGGACCACAGGATTTATCGTCGTGACGCAATGAATGTTTTTCTATAAATTCTGATTGATGAATTTATTACGTACATGATCTATAAAGAATAAAAGATAAATTATCTTACAATCACATCATTCACGCATTCTCTGTCCATCTCAGGTACTGAATTAGGAGGAGGGGGAAGCTGTTGTTGTTAAATATTTGCCGCGTAAGCTAACATGGGATCCATTCGGTTCTCATTGCAGCATATTCGCCATGCGACTGCTCTGAGAGGGGAGTTGTAGGGGCAACCCGGATACTATAAAAGAATAGTTTTTTTTTATTGTTATTTAATAATGATAACAATAAAAGGCTATTTAAATAATCACAGCTTCACATGAAGATACCTTGATGTTTTTTGAGGTGACTGTACAGACTTGTACGTGTAGGAGAGTCCTCACTGCACAAGTGGCAGCGAAATCTTATCAGGGCGCAAGTTATAAAAACAAAAAGAGTGAAAATAAAAAATTACATTAGACATTGGTATTCACCCTTGTTCCTTTTTTTTTATATCGAAATACAGTAAACATACAGATATCATAATTAAAAAACAATATTTCGACCTGGGAATGTTTGAATAGAATTGATAAGATATCGGTAGTGATATCGCCACCTTTTCTGAAGAAACGTAAGTTATCCGCCATGTATAGAGGTTACCCAATAATGCATCATTCCAAGTATGACGCATACACATATAATTCGCTAGTGATATTATACCAAGGTGACGGAGAATACAACATAACATACCATATGCACTTCCAAAATGATAAAGTCAAAATATCGTAATTACTATAGCGCTATGAAGTGACCTTTATTATCTTTGTTTGTGGAATCCTATTGTTATTACGTTTCAGATGTTGCAATCGTCATGAGATTAATATGTTCAAAATGTTCTAGTACAAATTTGATTGTTGTCGATTAAGTAGCATGAAGTAAACGTTTTGATTTCTAATTACAACTTTCTGTCATGCTGATTAAAAAATACTTGTATAGATATAAAGTTGAAAGAAAAGAAAATATTTTTTTTGTTGATACTAGAAATAGGGTCATAAACAAAACAGTAAGTTCTGCAATAAAAAGCGATTTTCTATGCAGGGGTAAAACAAATAACTACATTACAAGTTTATCGATCGTTCTTATCTTAAACCGCTGCTGCCTGAATTTATCCGTCCCATAAGCAACTAATTTTGCTGTAACATTAAAAACACATTACACACACTGCGCCATGGATAACACAGACATAGTTCAATTGATCATAAGGGATACACTTGTTCGTTATCATTGTCATCACCTTCTATACACCATTGTCATGATAACAAAAATCAATCTGTGCTTTTCTATAATGTAGTGAGTCGCCAATATGATTCAATTATCTTTAAGTAGCTATAACTTCTCGTCAAAATGAAAAAAATTTTAAGTCGGGAAGTTTGCATCAACAAAAATATTCTCTCTGATCCAAGCAATTGATATGCATTTGAGACTAAGCTGGATTTGGATATTGATAAGTACGGAGCAATTTCTATTTTTTGCTAATATATTCGGAATTCATTACTTCTCCTCTCTAACATTGTATGAATTTTTTATGACGTATACAAAAACTTGTATACTGTTTATTGCTTGCTGCGGTTAAAACTGCTTGACTATTTTTCTTTATTATTTAACGCAAACTCCATTTTATATATTACGCTAGATCAATAAAAATTAAAGTGACAACTACGTTCGACAAAATGAATTTAAAGATGTATACCCAAAAAAAATTAAAATGCATCTTATTGGTTTATCCGAAAAACAAATTCGATTTTCTTTTTTGTTAAACAAATGCACCGAGACAAACACCATAAAACTTTTATATCTCAGGGGCAGCAAAAAAAAAAGAATAAATCATTGTATAATAGAACGTTTAGCGCCTTGACAACATCCAATCATATACCTTAAACAACTCCGCAAGTCACGGCTTGACAAAAAAAAAAAATCTACACATTTTTTTTTACGTTTAGAGTCCTTTTTTTTTTCTTTCCCTCTTTCCTTCCTCTTTCCACCTTTCCCCCTCCTTCAATATATATTTATTATAATGAGTGGACAAGTATCAGCATCAAAGGCTAAGCGTCTCGCAGCTCGTGCAGCTAAGAATGAAGCTAAGGGTAAAGGTACCAAACGTGCTACTAAGACCGAAACAGAGAAAGGAGCTGATGCAGGAAACGGATCTGCCAACGATCTCGACATGGACAAGCTCAAGATTAACGTCGATCGTACCGCTACCGGTGTTTATACTTCACAAGAACGTAGTCGTGATATTAAGATTGAGTCTTACTCGCTCAACTATCACGGTCGTGTTTTGATTGATAACGCTACTATCGAACTTAACTTTGGTCGTCGTTATGGTCTTATTGGTGCTAACGGTTCTGGTAAATCGACCTTTTTGGCATCGCTTGCTGAAAGAGATATCGAAATTCCTCCCCATATTGATGTAAGTGTTAATAATATTTTGGGTTTGCTTGGAATATATGATTTGGACTTTATGCAAAAATCAAGAAATAAATGGATAATGAAGGGAGAAGGAAAAAGAAGCTAATCTAAAATGATGTTCGTAGACATATTTGTTGAATCAAGAAGCCGAACCATCTGACATGAATGCTGTTGAAGCAGTTATTGATCATGCCAGAAATGAAGTTGCTCGTTTGGAAAAACAAGTAGAGGATATTCTTTCTGATGAGGACGCTGACAACCCATTGCTTGACGATTTGTACGAGCGTATCGAACAAATGGACCCAGACTCTTTCGAGACCCGTGCATGTACCTTATTGTACGGTTTGGGTTTCACTACTCAGCAAATGGCAAAGATGACCAGAGATATGTCTGGTGGTTGGCGTATGCGTGTGGCTCTTGCCCGTGCCCTTTTCATTCGTCCAACTTTGCTTCTTTTGGATGAGCCTACCAACCATTTGGATTTGGAAGCTTGTGTTTGGTTGGAAGAATATTTGAAGACCTATAACCGTATCCTTGTTGTCAACTCTCACTCTCAAGATTTCTTGAATGGTGTCTGTACCAACATGATGCACTTAACCCACAAGCGTAAATTGGTCTACTATGGTGGTAACTATGACACATTTGTCAAGACCAAGGAAGAAAATGAAGTTAATCAAGCTAAGGCCTATCAAAAGCAACAAGATGAAATTGCTCACATCAAGAAGTTCATTGCTTCCGCTGGTACTTATGCTAACTTGGTCCGCCAAGCTAAATCCAAGCAAAAGATCATTGACAAGATGGAGGCTGCTGGTTTAATTGAAAAGGTTGAAAACCCTCACAAGTTTGTCTTTACTTTCACTAATATGCCTAAATTACCACCCCCTGTTCTTGCCTTCCAAGAAGTTTCTTTCTCATACTCTGGTGATATGAGCAAGGCTTTGTACAAGAATATTGAGTTGGGTATTGATATGGACTCTCGTGTTGCTTTGGTTGGTCCTAATGGTGCTGGTAAATCTACTCTTCTTAAACTTATGAGTGGTGAATTAGTACCCACCGAAGGTCGTGTCCAACGTCACACTTCCCTCAAGCTTGGCAAGTATTCTCAGCACTCTGCTGATCAACTTGAATTGGACTTGTCTCCTATTGATTATATGCGCAAGAAGTTCCCTCAAGTTAGCACTGACGTTACCTTCTGGCGTCAACAGATCGGTCGTTATGGTTTGTCTGGTACCCATCAAACCTCTCCCATTGAACAGTTGTCTGATGGTCTCAAGTCTCGTCTCGTCTTCTGTGAATTGGCTGTTTTGCATCCACATATTATCTTATTGGACGAACCTACCAATCACTTGGATATGGAATCTATTGATTCACTTGCTGAAGCTATTAACCAGTTCTCTGGTGGTGTAGTTCTTGTTTCTCACGACTTTAGGTAAATTTTGAAACTTTTTCTTTACGTTATAGTAAAACATTAAAACACTGAATACTAAAACTGTACAACTTTTTCAAACAGATTGATTTCGCAAGTTGCCAAGCAAATCTGGCGATGTGAAAATGGTGAAGTCGAACCCTTTGAAGGTTCCATTAATGAATACAAGGAAACTCTTCGTAAGAATGTCAAGATTTAATTGTGTTTTTTTTTTTTTTTTTGAAAACTAAAGCCACTCAACATACATATACACACACATACACACTGCACACATTATTTTATCCACTTCTCTTCCCCGCCCGACGCTATTAGACTTTTTTTTCACTCAAAATGGTTATTTCCCTTTAAAAACGCTCTATACATATATCTCCTTTTTTTTCTCTTGTACACAAAACATTTTATTAAAGATTCGTTCTTTAACTTTTTAAGTATAATTTACATTAAGCTTGATTCTTGGGCTCTTTATTAGTAACTTATAGTGAAATATGAGTGCATTAAATGTGAAAAGATAGTGCGGATCTTTATGGTGATAAGTTTTAAATTATTCTATGGGAAACAAGGCAAAGAATATAATGATAAAAACAAAAAAAAAATTGGCTGTATGTATCACTTGCTATGATAGCAACTCATACATTATATGTGTATGGGATTTTACACAAGCACAATACTGGATCACTCGTGTTATATGCGATCATGATATCAAGTATAAGACGTTTCTTGTTCCCTTTTACTAACGAAATTAGGTCTTTTTCAACTAAATATATATCAATCAGCCATTTTTGTGTCTCGAATGACTGTACTCGTTGCCATGGTGAAATAGTTTTATTATACTGTCTGAATGTGGTGATATTCATGTTGTAAATGTTAAAAAGGTACTAAATGGGACCTTGACGCGTACCTAGAATTGCGAAGAGAATGGAATATTTAGTTAATGTATCCCAGTCGATTGTGAACTCTCTTGGAAATATACAGGACGGCCTACCGGTCACTCGCCGTTTCCGTTTTTCCTGTACGTATGGGCAATAAACATTAATTAACATAACTTCTTATAAAAAAAATATCATTGCCATCGCTAACACTATCTTTAAATAATCGAAATGTTTGTAGCTTTATAAAAGTGATTTATATAAAAGTATACTTGTACTATACGTATAATCTATAAAATAGTGTATAGTAAAAGAAAAGTTTAAACCTTTGTGTTGGTCTAGTTGACACTTTTAGTTATCGCTCTTACTTTTTCTTTTGTCTCGCTAGAAAGCGAACATATATCTACTTTGGATTAAGGTCCTTCAACCTTCCATAATATAATATAGATTCCAGTATGCAAATATAATTTATTTACACGAATATTCAAAGTTTTTATCAGGAGATAATCTTGTCTGCAAAATAATAACATGTTAATATATCCTAACACCTGAATTACGTACTATTTTACATCGTAACTTATCCATCTAAATAAATACGGTATGTTTTAACAATTACTGCACGCGTGTACTTTTTTCACTCATCACACAAGCTATATTCACTGTAAAATTTTTGAATAGTAAGAAGAATCAAGTAAATTGGGGTTTTCAATAAATGGTATTGTATTATCGCTAGAAATATGTATGGTGACTACTAGTTATTGGTAGGCTATCATTAAAATTATTATTTATCAATATGTGAAAACTCAATTACAAATTACATTTAAAAGTTTAAGTCAACTTTAGAAAAATCGGATTGTGCCAGCTCTTTTTCAATTTCCTTCAGCAAATCGGCATCTTCATCATCTTGAAGACGTGTATTAGTACGCTGTTGTTGATTAGCAAATATAGGTGGTACAGCTGGTGATGGAGTGGTAGGTGTAATGGGTTCGTTGGAAGAAAGCGAAGCACTTGATGGCTGTGCTCCTTTTCGTGGTAATTTTTTGGTCGCTACACTGAGCTTATTACTGTTGTTCTTTTCCCGTGGCCGAAGGAAATTGTCGAGCGTATTTGTTTCGATAGCATACATAGCATCATCAAATGGCTATATATATATATATATATATATATTGTAAAAATGTTAATAGTGTTAATAGTAGCAATAGTAATAAGCTATAATTTATCATAGATATATATAATATATTAAAGACTATTCTTATGTACTTACACCGCGATATTCGCCACCGACAAACACTTGAGGTAATATTCTTGTATTTCCAACATTCTGTCGGCGCATATGTTGTAATGCTGGTTCACTTTGTGCAACATCAACCACTTCGAACTTTATTTGTTTAGATGTAAACACTGTCTGCAAGGCCTCTTGATTACGTTTGACCGATGCGTTTGCCGATACACTTGACACATAAACCTGCACATGAGATGAATCACGAGGCATTAATTCAATTTCTTGATGCTTCATAGCAGCAACGGGCCATCTCATCACTTTTGTACTTCCTTGACTACCACCTACTGTCTTGCGCAAACTAATTGGCTCGCTATTTTTTTCTAAAAAAACCATACTAGCACGCTTGATATGGTTCTGTAATTCGGCTTTCTGGCCTTGTTTCATCGCTGACATTTCCTTTCGATGAGACATTTGAAGACTTGCCATTTGTACCGAATGGTCATGTTCTGACTGTTCAAATTCATGAAGCAATTTCTCAACTTCACTATTCATATCGCTCTTAGCTCGTCGTTCAGTGTTTTCCAAACGCTCTCGTAATATTCTCGTATCTTTCTCGTGCTTGTTTTGTAACTCATTGATAGTTTGTGTTTGCTTACGCTCCAAATTCTTGATGGCATTACTTTGTGCTGCCTTAAGTTCGCTCAAAGATCGTTGATGTTGAACGAGGACACGATCTTTTTCAGCCATTTCCTCTGCATGTGTTTGCAAGGTTGCCTCGTGTTTCTTCTTCTGAGCCTTTTTTTTTTGGCATATACGTAGTGTAAGTATCTTTATATATCAAACGCTGTTTAGATACAAATAATTACCTCCAGCTGTTGGTTCAACTCTTCCAATTTTTGAATCATGATCTTGTCACTTTCCAGATCCATAGTTAATCGATTTAATCGTTTTTGACGTTCTTGTTCTTTATCATTGTCTTGTGGACTTCCATCACGACAATTAAGTTGAGAATTTAATTTCGCCAGCTCTTTTTCCTTTTCAGCCAATCTGTTTGTAGCTTCCTCGTTCTATTTTTTTTAAAAAAAAGCATATCGCATAGCTATTAGTAACCCCTATGAAAGAGGAGTTAATTTTGCTTTTGGAGAAGAGAAAAAAAAAGGGGGGGGGGACGGTGCGCGTAAATTGTTTTTAATGTATGAACAAGAGAAGGAAAGGCAGTAATAGCGATAATAATAATAATAAATGAGGGGATAATGTATAATTTTTAGGGAGAAAAATGATTATAGAAAAAAAGCATATGAAGAGATCTTACCGCTTTTTTAAGATCGTCTAATTGATCTGTTACTTGTTGTAATGCCGGTTTAACTTCAGCTTCCTGTTTCCATTTGGCTTGCATTTCATATAGTTGCTTGTCTTTTTCCTTGAGTTGTTCCTCAAATTGTAATTGTTCCTCATCTTGTTGTTGTTCTTTTGCTTGAATCTTTTTCATTAATTCTTCAATTTCTTTTTCTCGTTGTTCTAATCTACGTTCTTTTTCTTGAAGATCCGAGTCGGCCTCAGACTTTTTATTCGAAACAAGAGTTCGTAGCTCTTCAAGTTCAGCCGATTGTCGAGCAATTACATCTAAATGTTCTGTTTGCTATATATATACAATAATTTAATTTTAGAAAAACTAAAAGTTATTTTTATATTTTATAAATGTTTGAAAGTAAACCTTTGACTTGAGTTCTTTGTATTCTTGACGGATTTTTACTACAGAACTAGTAATGCTTGGTGGTCGAGTATTGGAAAGAGATTGTGGTTGTTGAATTTCAAGATGGCTTTTTTCTTCTGCTGGCTGCGATGATAATGATTGGGTAGCAGGTGTATCTATGGGAACATTTTTACGTTTATTTTTCTTTCTACTCCCAAAACAAGGCATTTCGCTTGATTTCGGTTAAAGATTGGAAAAAGAGAAAAGAAAATTGAAAAATTGAAAAAGAAAGCAAAAATGGGTGAAAGAGAGTGAGAAAGAGAGAAAAAGAAAGAAAAAGAAAGAAAGAAACAAGAAATATAAATTTGAAATACTAAAAAAAATAGCAATAATTATAATATGTAAAAGATATGACATACTTCTAGTTTATACATCGAATACTGTTCACGTATAATGAACGTAAATAATTCCTTTAACTTTAGGGGTTCAAAAATAATCTTCATTTTGACAAGAGGAGTTTTTTTTTTCTCATGCTCTTTTAGATATAAATGTATTGAATTATCATGTTCCAGCTGTCCTTTTTCCACACTCATTCTGCACGAGTTCCAGGGGGGAGGGTTTTGGATGTGTTATATATCATCTTTTTTTTTAGTTCAAAGAAATAAATTATAAAAACAGTGGTATGTCACTAGAATAGTCTAGTAGAATGCCAACCGTTGTCCCTAAAAAAGAGTTTATTGTTACTATTATTATAATTATCTATATTATTGCTGAGCCAGGAAATCCTGTATGGCTGAATTGACTTGCTGTGTATGAGTGACCATAGGCATATGCCCTGCTCCTTGGATCAACAAACGAGTTGGTGGTTCTTGCAAATATTTTTCAATTTGGTCCATATTGGATGAAGGAGCCAGTTTATCCTTTTTTAACAATAAAACAGTTTAATAACAGTTATATAAAAAAGTAAATATATACATTCTCTTTATTCTTAAATATGAAAATTATTATTTCATTTCATTATTACCTCCGTCGCTCCAATTAGGAGTACACGATTAGTGGAGATCTTCTTGAATATGTCAGTTGATGGCATAGTAGCACGGCTCATAAATCTTTTATAAACAGGTGTACGACTCATTAAGTTCCACCGGAGTTGTCTATCATTATTATTTCTGCACTAATTAGTTCATCTCTTTCTTCTTACTTCCACGATTTCATCATTTACTTGCGTAAACTAAATAATCGTTATTTATTTTTCTTTTTTTTTTACCGTCTTTTAATTTCTTCATTGGCGTCCGTTGTACCAAGAATACGAATAACACTTGTACTGTTTAAACCACCTTTACGATCAGCTCGTCTAGCACGATTGATGACCCAGTCAGGTATAAAAGGTAATAGTTTTTGACCTCGTTTTTCGCGCTTCGTTAAATGTAATTTAGGACAACAAATCAAAATAAGACCTTGTAATGTGATACGGGTTGCAAGTATGGTCGATATAATGCACCCATATGAATGACCAATGGCAATGATTCCTTTGTTGATATCCAGTGTGTTTACTACAGCAGTAACATCTGATACTAATTCATCGGTATCATATGATTTCCACCTAATAATAAAATAAATACATAATCAAAAAAAAACGATGTATGTTTTAAGTATTGATAAAGATAGATGGGAACGTACTTTGATTCACCTTGACTGGATCCACAGCCTAATAAATCCAAGGCAACAACACGCGATGCCTGGTTACGAAGAAATTCTAGTTGATCTTCCCATTGAGAAGCCTGGTAACAAGAATTAAAAGAAAAAAAAGACTTATAAACTCTCCTCTCCTCATCTTTCCATTTCTCGCAGATGTACTTAATTTTATTATATAGTTACCTGACCACCCAAACCATGAATAAGAAGTAATATAGGCTTGTCCAGTTTTTTCCCAGGTATATCAATTATACGAAGTCTATGGCCACGTACATTAACCATACGTGTATGCTCAAGAATATATTTTGAATCGGCTAAATGTATAAAAATATATAGTTAAAAAACTATGGTAACTTATACGCAACACTCATTCATAATAAACAATTATATTATTTACGTAATGCTAGTAACTCCTTTTCGAATGGAGTCAAGTCTTGTTTCTGTAAAAACAAGTAAGATACACCCAGAATACTGGCGGTAGCGAGGATAGTAAGACTCATTATATTTTTATTAGTTTGACACTGAACGATTGAATTGTGGTTAGTCATGTAATAACGATAATAATAATAATAATAATAATAATAATAATAATAATAATAAAAGGATAAAAATAGAAGCCGAAAAAAGTGCTTTGCAATTATTATTATTTTTGACTAAACTTGAAACTTTGATTTGTGCTTCATAATATGAGAAAAGAAAAAGGTAGACTTATTTTTATCATACGCAAATAACGAATCTCTATCTCAGGAATTACTGATAACAGCAAATTGGATACTATGCAAGCCTTAATATTGATACAAAAAATCAATGATTATCGGATATGCCGTAGTTAACGCGAAGCCACCGCGTCGTTTTTTCTTGCGCATCCAAATACTTTGCAGGTATTTTTCTCGAGTTTCTTTGTTCTTCTTTTTATTTTTATTATATATACATCTCCATATTATTCATCTCTTTCCTTCTTTTCTTTCTTTCTATTATAAATTACACAAAAGTTTAATAATGGCTGAACCAATGGACATGTCTCCCGTACAGAAACGTGCACGTCATACACTTTCAACACAAACAAGTACTCTTTCTTCACAGTCTTCGCAATCTTCACTTCCGTCAGCTGGTCGAATGTCTCGACAAGCTTCTAGCATTCAAGAAGCTGCTGTCCCCACTCTTCCCGAAACACCAGGTCATGTTTTCGTTTTCGGTACCGGTGATACTGGTCAACTTGGTCTTAGTGATGAAATGCTTATTCGTAAAAGACCCATGCCACTTAAAGTTCTCGATGATGAAGACATTGTAGATATTGTCTGCGGTGCTATGCACACAATTGCTATTACTCGTGAAGGAAAGGTAAATATATGAACTTATTTTAAATTGTGAAAGGGGCTTTTTTTGGAAAGTAAAAAGTTATAGTTTTTGTTTCCTTCTGAAATGCTAAAAAAGAATTTATAATTAAACATAGTTATGGAGTTGGGGCTGTAACGACCAAGGTGCATTAGGTCGTTCAGGTGAAGAATATGAACCTGAGAAAGTAGAAAACCTCGATACAGAACATATTGTCAAGGTTGCTTGTGGTGATTCAGTGACTATAGCTTTGAATGACGAAGGAAAATTGTTTTGTTGGGGTACATTTAGAGTATGTTTGGTTTCCTTTGTTGTTATTTAATTCGGATATACACTAAACGTGAGAGTACGAACGAAAAAGAGTATTAGAACAAAAAAAAAAACTAAATATTATATATTTAATAATAGTCAGCTGAAGGTGCTCTTGGTTTTTCGCAAGAACAAGATGTACAAAAAACACCAGCAATTTTTGAGCCACTTGCAAATGAAACTATTGTTGATATTGCTGCTGGTGCAGATCATTGTGTTGCATTAACAAATGACGGTCGGGTTTACACATGGGGTAATGGTCAACAATATCAATTGGGTCGTCGTATTATTGAACGTCGTAAAAAGAATGCATTGACACCTGAAACAATCCGATTACGTAATATTAAAGCCATCGGCGCTGGTGCTTATCATTCATTTGCTTTAAACGATCAGAACGAACTTTATGTTTGGGGTTTTAATAATTTCCAACAATGTGGTCTTTGGACCGATGATAACCAATCACCCCCAGATCAAACCATGCCTACTATTATCACAACATTGGAAGGTCAAGTCAAACAAGTGGCCGCAGGCGAACATCATTCTCTTGTCTTGATGGAAGATGGTCATGTATATGCCTTTGGACGTGCTGATTCATCACAATTAGGTTTCCCTTCTTCGTTAATTCAAAAATTGACGGAAGATCAAAACGCAAATGGTGATACCACCAGAAGTGGATTCAAGCGTGCTATTGGTATACCTACACGTATTCCTAATCTTGAAAATATCAATTCCATTGCAAGTGGAAGTAATCATGCCATTGCACTTACAAACGATGGTGTAGCATATACTTGGGGTTTTGGTGAAACTTCAGCTCTTGGTAATGGTTCAGATGAAGATGAAGAATTACCATGCCGTTTAACTGGACAAAAGTTAGAAGGTTTCAAAGTTCTACGTATAGCAGGTGGTGCACAACATTCCGCTATTGTAGCATCCAATACTTTATAAAAAAACATAACTATCTATATACATATAATTGAAATATAATTTTTTTTTCGCTCCAATTAACCTCTCTCAATATTTGTGTTTTTTACATATTTAGCATTTACTAAAAAAAAAGAATAAAGAAGAACAATAAAAAAACAAAGAAAAAAGTATTAAACATTTTTTTACGTCATGTTACACATGTTGGTAAAGAAAGCTGGGTTTTCCATACTTATTACGGAATTGACGTCAATTGCTTCATATAAGGTCTACTTCCTTTTTGTTCGATCGGCTTCATCTGAAACGCGGAAAAAAAAGGTTACAAAAGCTGCTCCGCCATAATAAACAAATAGACAAATTTTAGATACAAACATACTTCATTTGAACGCTTCACGGAGTAACCATGAAGAGTAATAGATAAGTAAACCATATGGATGACCTACGAGATATCATATATCTTCATTTTTATTTCTTTTTTGTAATGAAGTTAGGAGTCTATAGTGGTAATATCAACAATAAGCTTCTCTTTTTTTTTTATCTCTCGATCTGCAGAAAATATTTATTACCGCGCACTTACCATGCACATATAACGACTATAATGACTCAACGTCTTCCTGGTAACTAAATAATAGTATTTGATTTTTTTCATATTACTCTCGTAGTTCCTAAGCAACGGTGAGTTATCAGCAAATGACTCATTTTGTCAATGACAGAAAGGTAAATCGGTAAAAAGAAAAAAAGAAAAAAAGAAAAAATTAAAAAATAAAAAAAACAGAAAAACAGTTTATTTTCGTTTTACCTACTATCCATTTCCGCTTCTCACAGATAGTGATAAATACAGTACTGCTCCAAGTAATAATAGCGGTTTAGTTTCAGGGTACTAAAGCAGGAGGCAGCTGTGCTACGAAACCAGTTTTTTTTTTTTGAGCGGAGTAACTGACGCTATATCGCCTTTTGGCCAAAAATGAAAAAAAAAGTCTGAGAGGAAAGAGGGGACCGGCTTTACAGCACTTTTCTTTTCTTTCGAACAGTAAAAAGGTAAAATAGACTTGTTGCAAAAAAGGGGACCCTGTTGATTTCTTTTCTACTTCTTTTTTGTATTAAGAACTTACATTCTTCTTGTTTTTTTTTCTTCCATATTGCTACAGTTAAAATGGCTGAATTTGTTAAACTCTCCATCTTTGGTACCGTTTTTGAGGTCACAACAAGGTTTGCATATATATATATATACGCGCCTTATTTAGCCGCGATATTAACATGAGAGATATAGTGAGGGGTTAGAAACAAATACCTTTTATTTTGTGACATTTTATTAATATTTCAAATGTAGATATGTCGATTTGCAACCTGTTGGCATGGGTGCTTTTGGTTTGGTTTGGTATGTATATATTAGTACATTGTTTGGGATCATTTCAAATAATGCAAGAAGTGCCGAATTGTATAAATGATATGACGAAAAGGAGAATGAGCTGATATGTATTATAATACATGGAGAAGCGCTCATATTTTTATCAATTTATTATAGTTCTGCCAAGGATCAATTGACGGGCTTGAACGTAGCAGTAAAAAAGATCATGAAGCCATTCTCGGCACCTGTACTCGCCAAGCGTACCTACCGTGAGCTTAAACTTCTTAAAGCATTACGACATGAAAACGTATGGAAACAAATAACAAAGTAATCTATCTTGTATTATATATATTTATAATGTTATGTTTTATTTAATAGATTATTAGTTTAAGTGATATCTTTATCTCACCATTGGAGGATATGTAAGTATATATTAAAACATTGGCAAAAACACAAAATTTATCGCGTGGCTCATCATCTGCTCGTTTATTTTATTTTATTTTATGTTTTTAAAAAAAAGCTATTTTGTAACCGAACTCCTGGGTACAGATCTTCACCGATTACTTCAAGCACGTCCTCTTGAAAAGCAGTTTATTCAATATTTCTTGTATCAGATTTTGGTAATAATGCATAGGATGTTGATTATTGGGAATGGAGGAAAAGAAAGAAGGCTCTTTTCGATTGCCATAAGAAACCGTGAAGAGAAAGAGATGTAAAACAGGAGAGTACATTATATTACATTTGTTAATGACGAATATATTTTATTAATAATAGAGAGGCTTGAAATATGTTCATTCTGCTGGCGTCATTCATCGAGATCTGGTGAGTTTTGTGTAATGGATGCATGGTAACTTTTGCCTCGGAGTGACTTATTATGAAAATATATACTTTATATAGAAACCCAGCAACATTCTCATCAACGAAAATTGTGATTTGAAGATTTGTGATTTCGGTTTGGCTCGTATTCAAGATCCTCAGATGACCGGTTATGTTTCTACTCGATATTATCGAGCTCCTGAAATCATGTTAACATGGCAAAAATATGATGTCGCTGGTAATGAATGGAATCATAAATATTAATTGATTGATTTCGAAATGGTTTTTAAATCTCAATCATATCTAAAACCTACACTGTTTTTCTTTCATAGTTGATATTTGGAGTGCTGGCTGTATCTTTGCTGAAATGCTCGAGGGTAAACCTTTGTTCCCAGGAAAAGATCGTAAGTTTCAATGAAAGAAAAATGATGGAAGGAGATTAGATGCTTGCTGCTTGGTGGAAAAGATATTAAATTTTGATAACAATAGATGTCCATCAATTCTCTATTATCACCGAATTGTTGGGTACTCCCCCCGATGATGTAATTGCTACCATTTGCAGCGAAAACGTAAGTTATACCACAAAAAATCATACTAATAAAGCAGCGAGAGGAAGAGGAATAAGGTTTAGTAAAACCAATAACATATTTATCACTAACCTTGGAAGGGGATCTAGACACTTCGATTTGTTAAAAATTTGCCTAAACGTGATCCAATCCCATTCTCTCAACGATTTGCAGGACAAGATCCACAGGCTATTGACTTGTTAGAAAAAATGCTCATGTTCGATCCTCGTAAGCGTATCACAGCTGGCGAGGCACTTGCACATCCTTACCTGGCTCCTTATCACGATCCCTCTGATGAACCTGTTGCTCCAGAAAAGTTTGATTGGTCTTTTAATGAAGCTGAATTGCCTGTAGATACTTGGAAAGGTAAATAAACAAGAATCTAGATCTTTTTCATTGTTTCAACTCAGTAACATTAACACGAAAATATGTGATTTCTAGTAATGATGTATTCCGAGATTTTGGATTTCCATAATGTGGATAATGTGGATGGTTCTCAGTATCTTGGTACCCCACTGACCGGACCAGGTCTTGAAGCACAAGATCAAGCTTATCAACAGCAGTAATTCTCTACCATTTTTTCGTAACATGATATCCATCTCTTTCCCTTTTTCTTTTTTTTTTCCATCAATTACCCATCTCCCTCTTATCCTCTTTTTTTTTCTCATTCGTGTTTTTTTTAACAGCACGAAAAAGTTACAAAACAAAAAAAAAATTGTAAGAGGAAATTAAGATGGGAATGAAAATAGTGGAATAGTTCTATTTTTCTTCTTTTTTCTTTCTTACAAACATGTGCTTCTTATTGTTGTTTACGTATTCCCCCACGCCTACTTCTTTCCAAATGTTATATTTTTTTCTTCCCTCATTTTAAGACTTACTTTTCTTCACCTTTTTTCTTGTCGATTATTGGATTGGGTGTTGTAGGGTTTTCTTCTCTTTTCTTGTAACCAAACACACTATTAATGATACATAAAAGGATTATCTTTTGAATATTATGCATCAATAATTATTAGTTCAAAAATCATTCACGTTATGCTTTTTTCGTGCCATTTTGTTGTCAATTGGAGACTGTTGACACCATAATGCAATTATAGTATGTATTCTAGACTGTAGTTCTTTATTACATACCACTGATTCAATATGATGATGGTATCCGTGTGTGGATGCATAATATTTATAATTACAACGAACTACGTGTAAATGAATCATTTGATATATGTTACGTTGTGTAAAAGAACTCCAGAAAGTACTTACTTACGTTCTATCTTTTATAACGTTATTATAATTTATAAATTTAACCTCTGAAATGCATACTAAATATTTCTCTGATTGATACGTACGTAATCAATTAAAACAGAACGTATATCGACAAGGTGGTATGCTTTATTGAAATTGTGAAGCAGCAGTTCGGCATACCCCATCCAACTAACAACCCCTGGGCATGAGAATTAGCTGTAGATATGTGGTTTGAGGATCCAAGTGTTGTACAGGATTTAAATCGCCCGAGTCTAAAAGAAATCGTTACTGCGATCGATGAACTATCAATAACAAGGTTTAAATCTGTATGGCAATTCAGCAAACCTCATGACAATAAAAACTTAATCAAAGCGAACCATTTTAGTAAGCTTTGCACATATTCATTGTTTTAATAAATGGTGTTCGTACAACAATCATTTACAGTTGACTGTTTAATGACAACAACAAGAATATATTACCATTTTCAAAGTAGTTTCAGCAATAAAAAGTACGGTAACCTTATTCTCAACCCGTATATGCATATATAATATATTAGAAGATTTTTTTTTTGCTGATAATAAATCAATTATGAGAGAAAAAACTTTTATTTTGGTTCTCTAAACAAAAACAAGGTATTGAGAGATATAATTGTACGTATATTTTTTCCCTTATTTTTTCTCGTGGTTTTGGTCATTTACATTACAATTCATCTTCTGCCGCAGCTGATTATTTATTACTGCATACACACTCGCTTATTTACTACTCTCATGCTTCTATTACTCCAGATCTTTGTTCATACCAACTTCCAAAATGGTTATAGCTATCACACCCTTGTTCAAAAAATGGCATATATGTATCACCTTTTGATTGACTATGAATATTTATTACACCAGATAACTATTCTTCATTCCCTTTCCCCCCTTTCGCTTCATGTGATAGTCCTTTAAACCTCTTTCATATTTTATTTATTCGTACTGTTAAAAATAAGCGCATACGGAAAGGGTTCATGCTGTTTTCTGGACATTGGGGACATTTCATGGGGTTCACAAGTTTTATAACGCAGGCCCTTTGGGAGCAGGGAATGAAACTAGTATTTTGGTACCAAAGTAACATATTTCCTAAAAACGTCCAAATTAATGTATGGTTTTTCCTGTCTGGAAATACTTCTTTTTTATGATAATTCTAATTAGATAAAATGAGTCAAAAAAGAAAAGTTTCAAAAGGATATATATATATGGCTAAAAAATAAAAGCACCGCCTCCTTTTTATCTTGAGAGGAGAAGCCATTTATAATGCCACGAAGCTGTACTACATCATTGCTAATACTTGTATTGATTTACTTTTGTACTTGATTGCCGATCGGGGCTAATTTTATCGCGAGGTAGATGTTATAAATTGAGTATTTGTACTACTTCACAAAATATGGAAGTAGTTACCTTTTTTTTATTGCTTATACTCGTTTGTGATTATAATATTAAGTGAAAAAAATAATGTTACGTACGATACCATATTGTCAATAATAGAGGCAGAGTGAAATTTGCTTAATAGAAACGGAAAGGGGTAGAGATCACATGACTGAAAATAAGGAGTATAGTAAATTGTTTGACATACTTGTATACTGGTATATAGAGATTATTCGCTTATTATTTTTATTATATTGCTGCGACTTATTCAATAAGCTTTCAAAGCTTAATATAGCATTGAAACATATGGTCTATAACTATATTAGGTGCAAATAAATAGATAGTCGTGATTATGCATCGTAAGATGACGACCTAGAACTGGAACTGATATGCTTGCAGGTACCATAAGAGTACAAAAAGAGGCTTATTATATGAAGAAGATTGAAAAGCAATAACTTTATTTTTCTCCTGGCATTTTACCATCTGATTCTTGAGTTCTGATATTAATTATTCACTTTTACTTTAAATTCCCAATTCTCGTTTTTACCTTTTTTACCTTTTTTTTTTTTTTTGTAGTTTGTATTTTGAAAAAATAATTACAAAAATAAGTATAATTATATCTAATAAATAGTAAGTAGCATTATTTCAGTGACAATTGTGTTGAAGAAGTATCAAAGATTTGGATGGTCAATATAAAAGTAGTTTTTGTACAATCAACTTACAGATATATTTCGTACGACTGCGCTATTAATGATTAGAGTACCTAATTATGTATATGACATATGTTAGCGGTCAAACGTCACTCATTGTGGATGGTAAGCCCTTGACAGCATATTCAGAGGACGAATTTCGACCCACCTGGATCGTTCGAACATCCGATATGCAACGTGTTCCTGGAACTGATGCGACTGATGGATACTGTACCCTCTCATATTCATGGAACTATTCTGGTGACCTTATAAAAGGAGAAGACGATGAATACGAATGTATTGACAATGGTAAACACAAGCTCATTTTCAAAACAAAAAAAGACGGCTCTTTTTTTGATCACGAGATTAAAGAAGTCAAATTCGAACAGCTCCTTCAGCAACTTTGCAAGGATTTCAATATTGAATACATATGGTATGACAAGATGTGCATTGATCAAAATAACAAGGTAGCCAAGCATACCGAGATTGAAAATATGCATCAGATTTATCGCAGTGCCGCGTATTCAGTGGCTATGATTCCAGAAATGGCTATCCCAGAAAGCGTGGAGTCAGTAAGCTGGACAAGCGGAATTATGAATATCTCACGGGTTCTCAATAATGAAAAGTTTCATGAACGTGAAGTGATCGAAAAATGTTTGATCGATATTTGTCAATCACAATGGTTTAAACGAATGTGGACACTAGAGGAAGCCATTATGTCAAACCATATCGTATTTGTTGGTCGAAATGCACATTTGTGGAATGCAGCACGCATATTCTTTGGCGCCGGTTTTTTTCTTTCCGTGCCCATGGGACATGTTGAGGATTTGTTTGAATTATTTACAAACAGTACTCCTTCTGCTAATGTTGCGTTGCGTCAAGCTCATGTGCGTGTTACAACAAAAGAGCATGATCGAGCGTATGCTTTGGCCAACGTATTTGCTGACATCATCGAGGTAAAAGTCAATTATGACATACCAGCTCTATCTGCTATTAGTAATTTTTATAGCGACCTGATCGAAAATGATTTATCAGTTCTTTGCTTTGGAAAATCGCGATATGACTATAACAGTACCTTACGAGAGTACTATGACCTACCATCTTGGACTGGTATTCACGGTTGTCATTTTCGCTCTAATGCAAAGTTGGTGCACCCAGATGATATTAAAAAGTACATACTTGTTGACCGTCACGAAGAAGATACCATCGAAGGAAAAATACCAAACCATAGGCTCCAGATTAACAATTGCAATTACGTTTCTGTTACTCCTCGACAATTTCCATTAGCTGAAGAAACCCTGTCGCGGTTTGTTAGTGATGGTGGTCTAGAGTTTACCCATTATATTAATGAATTGTCGTCTGATAAACCTGACCATGAAGATATGAAAAGAGAAATGGTGGATAAAACGATTGCTCCTAGACGTAAAAATCCAATTACGTTTTTATCTTTGATAGAAGAATGTGACGAATGCTTAGTATTGGATTTTTCTTTCGAATGGAATGACGGATCAAGCACTCGAATTTATCCAGTGATTCGAAAAGTGGAACAAAACGAAGAAGAGGAAGAACAAGAACCAACCTACCGATCCATTGGGGTTCTTCTTGTCAGATGTCGTATCTATTATTTGCAAAGGCAGTCTAGTCTTAGTGACTTTATGGAGAATGAGGATATGCAAAATGGGTCATTTGTTATTGTATAATTATTATAAATATGTAAAGTGTTGTTATAATTTAAAAGAAATAAATCGTTGATACGTATCAACATCGTTTTTATTTAATATCAAACACTGCATTTCATCTATGTACGTAATATATTCAAGTTTCTCATCGGTAATGTCCTGCATTTTATAATCATACTATATTTGAGCTTGGTCAATTGAAAATCATATGTACCAAACTTAAAGTTTACATTATGCATTACAATTATTAATATTACGTAACATAATTTTTACGATATTAATTTATCTTAGTTTTAATAATATATAACTAAGTAAAAATAATATATATAATATATATTTTTCTTTCTTATCTTTTTTAACAGATCTTCTGTGTATATGCTAGCAAATGTCCTAACTTCATGCTACACTACGTAGCTTGAATGTTAAAGGAAATCTGTCAAAGTAAGTGGGTATCTTTAGGTTTATTACATATGTTTATTATGTCTTTATCTTCTTTACTTTTGTTTCTTACACGTAGAGTTCTTTTTTTTTTACTCCATCTCCATTAATAAGAAAATACTGGTTACTATTCTTAGTTTCTGTGATATAGAAGATCTTGATACGTAGTTTTAATGTAGCGTTGTCGAATTCATTTTATTCTTATTTGTTACTGCTGTTTTGATATGTCTTGATGAATCAAAGATAAAATTAGATTGAATTTTTTCTTCTCGACTACCGTCGCCATTATCGACCATCGTACTATTAAAAGATGGAGTACTAATATCCAACTGCTTATTGCATGGTGAATCTACTGTATTCACATTTTAAGAGATGGAAAAAAAAACCCCTACATTTTTAAACATCAAGAAAACATATTCTTTCTTTATGTACGTATCTCGAGCAATTGTGTTTCTTTTCGATAACAATTCTAAAGGTACGTATGGGACGCAGACCATGACTGCCAATTGTTTTACTTTTTTATTATTTATACGTACGTATTTTTTGTGTATATTAGAACGATCATCTTTACCTTGAAGGCTACACAAAAAAGATTACAATAAAATCAAAACAAAGATAAAAAAATGCTATATTGTTATTTGTAAGAACATTTTTAAAAAGTTGCATCAGTTTCTGAAGACACGATTTATGCGTTACCATCAGCGCATATGGTACGTAATTTGAATATGGATGTACGTACGTAATCGAATCTTAAAACAAATGATTTTGACTAATTCAACCGGAATATTATGAGAGGATTACTGTATAGTCCTTGGTTTCATCTCCTTGCATTTTTTATTGTATGAATGTTCTTCTTTATCGTTAAATGATGCTTGATATCCGTGTCCATCCATATACGTATACATTAGAATAAATGAAAAAAGTAGTATGGTTATATTTTTTAAAAGATCAGACATCAGCTTGATGAATACAGAGGTACCATGAGTGTTCAATTTCTTTCTTGAGTTATTTGTTGTGCGTACGTATTAAGCTTTAAACCAAAAAGGAAAGTCTGTCCAAATTGAAGGTTATCTGCATATATGTTGTTCAAGTTAAGCCTATTGCTGGATAGCTTATGCACCAAGAAGAATTTTGATATACACATAAAAATGCTGTATAATCTTTTGTGCAACACAAAACAGTGAAAACCCCACTTATTACAGAGACCATCTCAAAAGACCGACATCGTTTAATCAAATGGTGTATGCTGCACTGGTCCCCTTCATACCCAGTAAGTTACAAGACTGTTGTTGTGAAGCACCAGCAGCTATCAGAGCACACTATACCATCTCCACCTCAACAATTATATAGATAATATTCTAAATAGGTTATCACGTTCCGAAGCTGATCTCACTCTTGTTAAATGGCATTCAGCTTGGCCCGCTCTATGTGACATACTCCAGGGAATTCACAGACTAGGTCATCCAGCTGACACATATAATTACGTTGAAGAACCAGCACGGAAAGAAGCCATTCAGAAAGCAACTTCACTTGTATGCCCTCCTACCATCTACATACGTATTTAAAGTTATCCCATAATCTCTTTAACCATCTTATTATTTAATACCTATAGTTAAGCATATCTACTTTTTCCCCGCTACTGCAACCAAACTTTTTTCCCTTTAAGGTGGTTTTTTTACTGTAGCTATGGTATCAACGTCCTTAAAATGCAGTACGTATTATCTTTTCTTATCTCTTTGTACTGCAAGGAAGACTACATGTCTATAGCCCAAAGGCACTTAGCTTTCCATATAAATACAGTAAACAAATAAATTTTCAACTATCACAGAGACCGTTACAGTAACAATTTCGATTGATAAACTTTTAATGATTTGATAAAATGTTATTAACCTTGAATGATACTTAACGGTAATATAGACGAGTGAGAATAAATGTTGGCCACATCTTTAAATCAATTAAATCGTTGTATGTGAACACTATATTGTTTATTCAATTTTTTTGGACGCCAATAAAATAATATATCAAATTTGCATGTAGTCAATGTTCTAGTTGGATAAATAACTAGAATGGAATGTATTATCCTGGTAAATTGTTTTAAAGCATGAAGGAGGGAATGGTATAAATATATACAAATATTTGCTTGATTACACTATAATTTTACAATTTTTCTTATGTATAATAATGAACTGGATGATAATGAGATTGGTCGAATGTTGTAGCGTTTCCTTTTTTTTTTTTTTTTTTTTGCTCAATAGAATCTGGGTTCCCTAATTATTTGACCTTTTTTCTTTTTTTTCTTGTGTTTCTCCTTGTTATTTACCAGCACATCTGTTAAATTTGTATGTTTTCGTATTCGACTTTTCTTCTTTTTTAGCGTTTCTTCTTCATCTCTTATCAACTTATTAACTGAGTTTGCTTCATTTGACTCATACTCTTCACCAGCCGAATTTGTTTCATTTGACAATTCTTCTTCATCAACCACCACATTAGTCGACTGTGTTTTATCTGGCGCTTCATGATCATCATTTAGTAATTGATGACCCACACCAAAGTTGTTAATAACCTTTTGAACAAAATCTAAAACTTGACAAATTTCTTCCAGAATCATTTGTATTTCTTGCAGTCTTCCTAACAAATCCATAATGGTGTCATGATCATAATGTTCGTAGTTATTCTTGATTTCCAGCAAAATCTCTTCGTCAATTTCCTTTCTTCGTAGTTGAATAAATTCATGCAAATCATTTGCTTCAATTATTTTCGTAAATTTTCTTTTTTGTTCGGCATCCTGGATTTTTCTATTATTATATGTATATATTTAGTGTTTCCTGGAAACAAAAACAACAACAATAATAATAATAATAATAATAGAAGAAACTTACAAAGATGCTTTACATAACCAAATAAACTTTTTCACAGTCCATCGATCGAACCAAGTCGTAAAAAGTCGATCCTTTAATAAGTTATATATTTCTTTAAATGGTATCAAAGTATCTGCATGACCCAGATGTTCGTCTACAAACACGGAAATCAAATTCAATATTTTTTTTTGATCATTATGTAAAATTATTTAGAATAAATAAGACTAATAAAAAGATACTCACTACATTGATTCAGCTGTCCTTTCAAAAATGGTTTAGCAAAAATACGATAATTTGCACCAGGATGCAAATAGTGATATGGTTTCATCAATTGACACCATTCATTAAACGGATTTAAAGGAGGGTTATAATACTGTAATATAGTTCTAGTTGGTTACTTACCCATTGTTAGTATTTTTTTCAACTCCTAAGTGATATAAAATCTCTTCTCTTATTCTCCCTTCCACACAGAAAATATTACCTCATATAATCTAAACTAGATATTTGACCAGCTCGTTTCAACATTAGAGTAGCCGCTTGTTCCACTTCATCTGGATGGTGCTCTTGTAAATACTATGTCAACAGAAGTTAATAAAATTAATATTTGTATATGTCCTTTCGCAATTTTGCTTGTAGATGTATGTTTTCGGTTCCGCCTTTGCTCACATTAAGATATTCTACCAAGACTTGTTTATCAGTTGGACGCCATGATGGCCAAAATGTCGATTTCGTGGGTATTTTGTAAAATCGCTTTTTAAGATAATTTAATCGTTGTTCGGGAAAATCCATCACATCAAGTAGAGCTAAAAGATCTTGCACATCTGAATTGTTCCCATGCTTCGCAACCCATATTACTGTAATGTTTTCTCGAGCAACATCCCTCATATTATTTACAATAAGTTCACAAAGGTATGCAAGAAATATTTCAACTTTCTAAATAATAGGGTAATGAACTGTGGTTAAAGTCTGTTTATCAAAAAAAAAAAAAAAACATTGAACCGTTGTCCTAAGCAATCATATTCTATTCCATTATACCCCACTTTCTCTCTCTCTCTATATATATATACATATACATATATAGAATAGGTTCATTCTTGTTCTACCTTTTTGTTAAGACAAATACGATGGGCAGCTTCGAGGTATCCAATACAGTCCCGGTTTGTGTTTCTTGCTATCAATAAGCCAGTCTATTAAACAAGTGTTTTTTTCTTGCCTCTTTAGTAAACTAATTAACCAAATGGGTAATCATACATATACATATACAGAACTGTATTATTGGTTATTACCTTCCAATAAGTCGAAATGTCGTATAAACCCGTACGAACGATCAGATCATAAAGTTCTGTCGCCTGCTCGAATCGTTCATTATGAATGAGTACACATAGAGCTGCCTTACAAGCCTCCAGACCGTCTTGAGTGTCAAAATTAGGATCTAAATACAGATCTTTTTTAATAACTAGTTCTTCATCGAGTGACAGCGAGGCAGCGTCCATTGGACTACAGTGGGCATGTCAAAAAAGAAGAAAAAAATAAGTGAACAACCAAGTTACAAATGCACAATTTTTTTATAGGTCTTGCACTCCGCCACACAGATAAAAAAATATTGATAAAATGTGGTCAATGGTTTGCGTCGTTAAAGCGAACACATGATAACTAATTCTATGAGGATCCAATATAGTGGCTATGGAATTTAAACATGACAACAATGAAACCTGACATGCAATAAAATGAAACAGGCTTTCTTTTTGTTGTTTGTATCATAGCAGCGACTAACAGTTCCATCATAGCAACCTAATAAATAATAAAAATAAAAAATATAAGTACGAGGAGCGGGGGAAAAATGCAAAAGGCGTCATTACCTTTTTTTGAAGCAACAAATGGAAAAAATACCACTAACACCTAGTGCGCAGTTGCACGGACATAAGGCACCCGTATTATGTGCAAAGTATGCTGAAGAGTCGTCTCTTGGGTCCAACATTCTTGCTTCTGGGTCAGGTTCGTTATTCATATAGAAATAAACTACTTAAAAAAGAGAAAGTTTAGAATTTCAGTAAACTTTAAAAATGACATTCATTAATCGATCGATGACTCAATGTAGAGGATCAAACCTGTCGACTTTGGGATCTTCGGCAGAATCGAGTTGTGAAAGGTATTCAAAAGCTTGAGGACGCGGTATGTAAAATGTATATATTCATATCTCTTATATGAGATAAAAGAGGGCTGATTATTGATTTTTTGTTCTATCTCTAGGTTTCCTGTATTGCGTTTGGGCACCAGTTCGAATTATACTTGTCTGTTGGCACAAAGGTAATAGATATTAAATCATTCACTCAGCTCACCTTTTTTTACCTTATAGACTGATATATTTAAATGCATATATACACACACACACATATATATATATATATGCGTAGGTTTACACATATGATTTGCGAAATGACAGTATGATTATTAATGAACCGATACAACAATATGAATTTAGTCAAGATGAAATTAATAGTGTATGTTCTTTCCTTTTTCTTTTTCTGTTTGTGTTAATTTCGGAAAAAGTAATGTCCAGAAGTAGAATGTTAACAGATGGGAGGATCGTATGGATATGTAGATTGATATTCATCCAAATGGAAAATATCTTGCAACTGCAGATGATGAAGGAGAAATCAAAGTTAGTAAGTCTTCGGTAAATTCCAATTATTTACACTTCTCTTTTCTTATTTCTTCCTAAAATACTAAAAAAAATATTCTCATTAATTAGTTGATCTCGAACGTCACAAATTATATAAGAAATTGGTGAAAAAGCATAGTAATGTAAATAAACTTCATATCTTTTATATTGTTTTATATTATAAAAATATTAAATAATTTCATTAAAATAAATACATAGATTTCGATGGCAGTACGATTTCGTCAAAAGAAACCGTGGGAAGGTCAGTATACAACGTTTTTTTTTTTTTTGGTTTTCTTTTCTGATTTGAACGCTCATTTAGTTCCCACTCGTTTATTGTATATAGTATGGTCTGGTGGTTTGGACTGTAGATTATTTCAATGGGATTTCTCAAGAGGAACTCCATTGAATGGTTACGATACCAGTATGTTCATCAAATCTTTTTTTTTTCAATGAAAGGCAAAAAATTACAAACTCTGATCGTTCATCTTATACATCATTATTACTATTATAGATGCAAGTGAACCATCCTCTGCTCAAATGTTTAATCCCCCGTTTGTTTATTCAATTGATACGTCATTTTCTGGACAATGGGTTGCTGCTGGCTTGGGTGATTGTAGTATTCAAATCTTAGGTGAAGTCGGTAAATCAAAGAAAAAGAAAAAGCAAACTTGTCATGCACGTCTTATGGATGGGCATACAAATCTAGTCAACTGCTTGTACGTTTTGTATCTTTAATCATATTAAACAACAAAAAAGCTTTTTGGGAAATAAAAACCTATTAACTATTTCTTATTATAGAACATTTTTACCTACAACACAACAAGAACAATCATCACCAGAGCAACTGCTATCCGGGTCTGCAAATGGTATTTTAGCACGCTGGGAATTAGACGAAGACCAAATTCTTACTAATGATACACTGGTACCCAAGACAGTGTATCAGTTAGATAACTCAATGGCACGTCTGAACTGGATCGAGTCATGTGGTATTCAAGGGGATGCACATATAATTGCCACTGCAGGTGTTGGAGTTCAATCCAATCAAGGCATATTGAATTTATATTCTGTTATTTGATTAATTAATAATAATAAGACAGATACATATTTATCTTTTTTTTAAAAAATAAATAAATAAACAATATTTATATATAGATATGTATAATAATATATGGACAAGTTAATTGTAAATAATACAGTCGAATAGAGAAAAAAAAAAGAGAGAGACGGAGGAAGAAGGGGGAATATTATAGTGCAGGACTTTTTTTCTTATGACGGAGTAGAGATATCTTGTGCTGCATAAGCAGTAGTATTTTGAGGCTGTAAAAATCGTTGTTGCTGTTCAACAAAGAAGGTCGCAGTTTTAGATTTAGCTCTGACAAGAACTTGCTGTGCACTATTAACATAGACTGTAGCAGCCGAGACATTGGCAGATATAGCGGAAACACGCACAGCAGGTAATAATAAATTGCCCGTTTTCAGAGGAACTAGATCAACGGGGAATTCAAAAACTTCCCCAGGCTATATATATTTCGATATATATATTAGTTAATATGTATAGTAAAAAAGTGCATCTGCTATTTCACCAGTTGTTTGTTTTACCTTTGAAATGAATCGAAGTCGTCGTTTTCCAGATAATAACCAGTTATCATAATCCACATCTATATCATAATAAAACTCATTATCAGTATCATTATTTTCCAATGACCAGTCAGAGGACTGCTTGATACGTAAAGTACAGGGGCATGCTTCTGAAACAAGTAAGTCTTTTTCAGGGTCTGTAAGGACCAACTCTGCCGTATGTAAAACCTAAAATTGATGCAGTTCATTCGTTCGAATTTAGCTTAAAATATCCAAGTTAGATGAACCTATCATAGGTTTCCTATTCTTCTTTACCTTGGATGTAGGCACCTCTAGTGGGAAAAGAATAGCATTTGTACGAGGTTTTGGTGCATTATCTTTAATGGTACGTACGGTGATAGCTTCATGCTCCTATTTACATAACCCCACAACCAACGTTAATCATCCAACCTTATATCCGAAAAAACTTCGTTTTATAAACAAACTATTTACCTCAAAAAATTCCTCGATAAGGTCAAGTAATTCAACTTTAGTTTTCAAATCACGATTCAACAAGAAAGATTCACATAGTTCAGCATCAAAGGCATCCAAATGAACCACGTCTGTTAAACCATAGCTGACATAATCAACTGATGACAAGAAAGCTTCTTTGACTTTGGAGAAAACATATGTGAAATGTTGAGTGACATGATGCTGCGCTAATTTTTTTTCCAACATGGTTCCGATGCTTGCTTCTACTTCGTCCTTTAATGTACGATATTTTGCATAAAATCGTACCTTCGGTTTCAGATCTATGAGTATCCACCCAATGTAAAAATCAACATAGCAAATTAGAGTCTATTACTATACAACCTGTATACCATTCCGTTATAAATTTTTTCTATTGCCTCAAACATATACACACATACCATGATCTATATTATCCCGTTTTACTAATTTGTATACAAATGTTGCTGCCTGTTTTGGAAAAAGAGTCTATTAAAAAAAGAAATGAGATAATGAGAATTTTTAATATTTATTTTTACATACACTAATGGTATACTATTTTTATGAGATTTTTAGCTTATTTACCAAATCCCACTTTTCAACAGCAGAACTGTTTTCTACCGCATATATCTTTGATGGTTTTAATTTTGATTCCAATATTCGAACAGGATGATCACCATTGCATGATACATCTACTTTTAGAAAAACACTAATAATACCAGCGACACAGTACAGGTGAGTAAATCAAAACTAGTGATGTTTCATATGTAAAAAAGAAAAAAAAAATAGCTACATACCAAGTTTCTCTAAAAATACTTGTTTCTGTAACAACAAGCGGGACTGTAACATGAATCGAATGAGCAGATATAAACTCTCTTTGTTTTCCTTCACTGTCATATGTAACAGTTGTTTTCAACTAAAGTTTGACGGGAGGGGGATATTATGTTAAAATACTCATTCAGATACAACTTCCTCCTTCCTTACGGATATAAAGCAAAATCAGTCAATGAAAAAATTATGATTACTTACTCTATATTCAAATTCAGTGTATGATCCTTCGTATGCAACTAATAGTTGTAAGTTTTGTTCAGGCTCGCAAGTTGGAAGAACAATTTCACCGGTCTCCAACATATCAAGTTCCAAAGTCTTCGAGTTATTTTCTACAAACAAGTATCAATTTGATTTATGAATTACTTTTCTTCCTTTTGTTTCGATAACCCCTAATCTGACTGAGTATGTGGTTATATAGCTCACCATTATCTCCTGAAGATGCTTGAATCACTGCTTGTACTTTATCAGTTTTCAATATAGAAAAGCCTTCCATTTGTGATTCCAATAATACTTTTCCATTTGAAATCCGGGTTTTCCCAGTATTTATGTGGACAGCTAACTGCTGTCGTTCCCCAAGACAAACTATGCAATGTAATAAATATTAGTAATGAAATTTTTTTTAAAAAAATTGGTTCTGTAATAAAGATATATATAAATTCAACTTACTTTGATCAGGTTGGCTTACTGTCGCTTGTAGACGATTCATATCATGATTCAATCGTAATATACGTTTTTTTTGACCATCTTTCATAAAGTTATGGGTAAAGACAAGCTTCCCAACATACATTTCACATGCTTCAACAACGTAATTTCCTGATGTTGAAGTCTATCATAGTAATTTTTTGTTAGAAGAAAATTTAAGCAACAATTTATAATGCCTATAATGTAGACCAAAAATCATCATTTACCTTGCTGGTGAGATGTATCTTGTTCTTTCCAGGGGCCAAATCCAAATCACTGCTATCAAACCATATTTGCTCAGGATTATTTCCTACGAGTCTTAAACAAAGTTTGTCACAATGGAGGCTCTAGATGATTTTTTCGCGGTTTGATTTAGTAACTAAGTGTTTTTAATCTGTATTGAAATTAAAAAGGCAATACCTTTGGTAAATGATTTTCGATAAAAATTTCAACACTGCTACTCTCAACAGCTGATTGTTCATCGATAATGGATACAACGGTAATCCCAAACATGGGGGAAAATGCTCTACGTATATCTATTGTAATTATTAGTAGCTGTTGATTTTTTTTACTTACTTATTTTGCTTTAAATATAAACTACATGATACTATAGCTTACCAACATCAAGCTTATAAACATTGGAAAGTAATTCCTCCATATAGAGTGTAGCATCCTCTTTAGATAACCATTTTGCGTTTTTTAACAATGTTAATAATGATTCTATGAATTGATCCGTTTTACCCAATCTTTTCTGTGAGTCTGCACATTTGACAAGCAAACTATTTTCAATAGAACCCCAATCTTGTTCATCATATCTCCATATCATAGATTCAAAAATGCGTACTGCTTCGTCAAGCTTGTCACGAATACTAAAAATAAAAGTAACCAAACTGTAAGTTTTTTTTAATTCGTAACAACCATTTATATGGTTACTATGTATAGATATATACTTACTACTTCAGTGCAGCAATATCTCCATGAACTGTAAGTGCTGCCCTTGGTCGATAACAAGCATCATAACTTTTAATACCACGTGTACTCAATGCCTAATTTCCTCATAAGATTAGTCTATCTGTAACATACATACATTCCAAACTATCCTTTCTAAATTTCTTACCATGTACATCTTGTCGAAAGCTTCTACCGAATTTATGGCCTCAAGCAATTTTTCATTGGTCATGGATCCCTTCGATTTTGCTGGTGGTGACTTTATTTCATCGTTATTAATATTTTCAACTTTGGAGTCAAGATAAATAGAAAATGGTTCGGTAACAGGGAGATGCTTATATTTGATACCCAGTTTATCCAGCTAATATAATAAAACAGCAACAGCCGAATAAAAGTAAACAAGAAAAGTCCATGAATATGCTTGTTATTTTGGGGCATTCTCGTCATCCGTGATCTATATATATATATATATATTACCTGTCTTCTAGCAGTTAACAAGAGATCCGCCTTGACAGCGCTGTAAACAATAATAAAATTTGGATCGGCGGCAATAAGGTTTGTTGATAATGGTTCACACTCGTTTACAATATTCATGCATGCCGAAAACACCCATGATTCCAAAAAGTTGTCGACCAAAACATCTTCATTTTCTCGGATAGCTGGGATAAAGCTACTGATGAATAATTGACCTCGTTTACAAACTTCAATAATCCGTTGTAACTTCAATAGCATACGTGTTTGTCTTGCAAATAAATAACAACGGAAATCGAATACTGAAATAATATTCTTATTGATCAAGTCACGATAATCTTTTCGTTTGAAATCCAAAATGTTGCCACAATCGTCACCTGCGTCTGTAGCACCGAAATGTCCAAACCATGCAAGTGCTTTATCTATATGTATATTATATATAAGTATAAATAAATTTGAATGCTTTTACACTCTTCTTTGTTATCACAGAGTACCATCCTATTCCATTTTGCTGTTATTGTTGTTACCTCGCAACACTTGGAAAAATGATGCTTCAAGTTCATCATATTGAATAAGAGCATCTTCATATAACGTCATTATTTCAAATGCTTGGGCAAGACCTTCCTTTAGAATGAAAAATGTACAATAATTCCAACCAGGCATATGTCTCTGCATATCTAACCGGCGAGTATCTTCTTGAATTTGTAATACTTGCATATCAAAACTTGCCAAAATGCTTTCTTTCATTTTTTCAATAAATGCTGCCCAAAGATCAGAAGAAGGGCCATCAGAATCAACAATACGAATATATGAACATCTAAACAGAAAGAAACGTAAAATTATCAATCATTTGAATCTAGGCAACTTGCTTTTTTCTTTCTTTTTTCATAGTGTGTAGCGGTATATTACCTATCACGTTTCCCCTGATTAAAATCTGCACGAATTTTATCAAAAACCGTAGTCTTTAATCCAAGATAATTATTGGTACGCTTCGTATCTTGACCAGCAACATAGACAATTAACCATTCTTGATTCTTCTTGGTAGCAATAAGATCCACCCACGTCTTGATCTGTTTTTTTACTTTATTTTTATATACATCGTTATCCTACACAGAAACAAAACATATATATGTATACTTTGATCAGAAAAGACCCCTATCCAATTTCTATGTTCTATGTATGCGTGCCATCGAGAAGAAAATTAAAATAAGGCGCGTCTTTTTTTTTCGGTATATATTTACATCGCAATTGACAAAATAAAGATTCAAATAAGTCGTATGTGCCGAAAGTAATGGCTGTGGTACTTGTTCGAAATTAAATCGTTGTAAATCGACTTCGAGGGATGGTATAAATCGTTCAGAACGTTGACTCGACGGATGCCATTGTAAGTTTTTTAAAGGAAGTCGAGATGAAAGGTCGTTTGCTACAAGTGGCCAAACGCCAAACTCGTCGCAATCTATTTTTTTATGCACATAAAAAAATATAAATTTACTTTATGATTCTCTTTAATTCACTTCATCTCTGAGAAATAGGACAACATATTGTTAACTTACAAGTAACGGTAACCTTTCTTCCATTCATCTCGGTAAAAGATGAATTAAGCCAAGTTCAAGCAAAAAAAAAAAAGAAAGAAATAAAATACTATATAGACATGTCTTAACACATAGTAGCCCAATTCTCCGCACTCACTTAAGCTCAGGGACCTGTGAAACCATATAAAATAGTTTCCACATATAATCATATTAAAAAGATGATTATTTTTGTTTATTTATTATCATTATACATTAAATAACTAATATTTATACATAATAAATTAAAATGATTTAACTAGTTTTGGGAGGAGGTTGAGGTGGTGCATAACCAGAGGTATTTTGTGGATATGAAGGAGGAGCTGATCCACTAGTAGTTGTGCCATAAGTGACTGGTTGATTAGGGGTTGAATAGTGGTCAGCAACATGTTGACTTCGTTCCCTTTCTCTGATCAGAACATAGAAAGCATGCAAATGTCCTAAATATACAATCATTTAGTTAATAAAAAATTCTCTTACATGTTTTATAATTGTGTATGTTTATACGTTACCAGGTAAATATCCTAAGATCGTGAGACAGCTACGTATTTAAAGTAGATATGACGATAATAATAGTTGATTTTATTTTAGCTGCCAAGAATAATACTGTATGTATATGATATATAATGATTAATCAACAAACTTACAGATTGATCCAGATGTCGGCACCGCATCCTTTCATTAAGAAAACACCTAATGGTGGAAATAAAATGATAATAAGAATAAGGCAACAATCGTTTATCATTATGATTTTGGAAAAAGAAGTGGTGATGGGCCAAGAAAAAATAAGAGTAAAACGAAAAAGAAAAAGAAATACTTCTTGGCTTTTTTGTCTTATTTTTATATAATGCAGTACATTATGATTAAATATAAAGTCATGTGATTAATGACGTAATGGAAAAGGGAAAGGGGTCGATTAAATTCTAGTATCAATGGGTTTATGCATTTTTGTTTTTCTTAATATAGTGTAACGTAGGGGGGGAAAAGACATCACTTAAATTTTTAAAAAATCCCCTGTCATAAATATTATCCAATTGATCTAAACTCTCAATTTTACGTTTTGTTGGTTGAATTCTTGCTTTTTTCTTGTTTTTGCTCGTTGCACTATTATCAACCGTTTGAACATCATCTTCAACCCATAATTCACCGCGATCAATTGAATCTTCTACCAATTCCCATTTGAATGCTTCATTTGTAGTCACCCCGCGGCCAGCAAGATATAATCTATGGGTAGTTTCTATGATTAGCTAAATTGCTATTATTCATCATATGACCAGTAGAATAAAATAGAATATAATAAAACTTACTGGTATAAACAAAATAGAAAAACAACAAATGAAGTAACAGATGCTAGTATCGCAATGGATCCAATGACTCGATCTTTCTGCAAAATATGCTGTTATGTTTGTGTCACAGAATGTCAATCGAGGGAATTAATAATAGCAATAATAAATCACATGGACCACCACTAAATTTTCAATTACTGTAACTTTACCAGCATAGCCTTATAATAAGGTAACGGAACAGTATTTCCAGTTGCTTTATCTCTCATATAAGCTTTATCAAGACCCCATTCAATAATAAATGCATGGTAGATTTGAATGCATAAATAAGTACCATAAGCACAAAATTCGGTTAATGTGAATAAGAAAAAGAAAAAATAACGGTAATTGTTTACACCGACACATTGGTTGATCCAAAAACAATGGTGATCTAATTGTCCAACACAAGCTTTACACATGGAACAGTGCTTTGATCGTGCAGGTCTTATAATAATAAGTTACTAAACCTTTCATTCCACAGACCTCGATTCAACCCTCTCGAATGCATTACTCCAAGTTTAATACTTACTTTTGAAATTGGCAAGTCGAACATTCTTTAGGTTCATATAATATACCATCATATTGATAATGCTGAAGAAATTGTTGAAGATTATCCTTCGTAATGATACCAGGATTACTTGAACAAGCAATATAATAAGCGACATACAAAGAAACAATTTGTGTTGGGATAATATATCTATAATAATAAACACAGTAGATTACACTATTAAAATCCCATTATTGTTTTCTTATAACCACATATCATCAATTACTTACAAATGGATAGGATGCAAATAAGGACCTGGTATATGTGGTAAAGCATACTTGAGAAAGAGACCAATTGATCCACCTGTTAAAATCAAAAAAAATATCTATATAGTAATATCCGGATTTGTTTAAATTTATAAATGAATTTATGATGGCAACAATCCCCATAGCAATATATTTTTTTCGTACCTGAAGGAATGGATTACGTGATTCAAAACAATATTCCCAACAACCTACTAATCGTTTCCAGTTCCTCGAACCAAGTACTCCCTTCAATGCTGAACTATATATATGTGTATATATATCATCCATCAGTTTTATTAGTAAACTTCAACCCACCACAGTTCCCCTTGCATTTTCTTTTTTCTTACAATAAAGTATTAGGACCTTGAATTGTCAAAAATGTATGCAGCTTGCCAATAATACCATTCCTAATTTTTTTTGGTTCATTTTAATATATTGTTTCAATGTCGAATTCACGATGGTTGTTCCCCAAATTACCTTAATTGAGGACTTTGACCAAATAAAAGAATGAAAACAATCACGCCAAGAGTGACCAATAATGCTATAGCTGTCCCGAGCACATTCTTTTAATAATATTATTAGAGCCAAAAATGAATTAATGAATTTATATGTATGTGTTCATTTTGAAAAAATAATTATTGTACTGTATACCATGGAGTGCTTTTTCGTTTGAGAATGTTGTGTTTCAGGTAAAAAGAAAAACGGTGATACAAAAATTTAATTATGTAGGTATTTGGATTTATGCTTTTTTATTTTATCTGGTTACAGAATTATCATGTGCCAAAGTTTGATGTATGTATAATGTGGTAAACATCTGCGTTAGCTAAAAGCTGTGATTGAATTAAAAAAAAAAAGAATGAGTGCACATCTTCCGTGTTTAGTGAAACGTAAATGCAGTCGTAATGCTACATGAGAAGTATGTGCCTGATGATGAAAACTTTTGTTGATATGTACAGTGATAGTGATTAACTTTTTTTTTAAAAAAAAAAGAGAAGAAAATGATAATAGAGTAGGTAGTAGTTGTTTGTCTTTTTTTATCGACGTGTGGGCCGTCTTGATGCAGTAGCGCGAACAACTTTAATTTCAATATCTCCAAATCCTTCAGCAGGAACGGAAGGACTTTGATGAGATGGAATTGAATCCTCAAGTTCGTCCTCTTCATCACCATAATAATTATCTATAATGTATCACAAAGATATATAGTCAGTAGACTATTTTCTTTCCAATTTTTTATAAAATAAAATATTTTACTTTTCTTTGCTCCCAACATACCACAAAGTCGATTTCTATCTTCTTGTGTAAGTGCTGCAGGTATAAAATCAATTGCATTATAAGGTGTACTTCGATGAACCTAAAGGGAAAAAAAGAGAAGAGTTAAATATTACAATTTATTTCTTGTTCTATTTATTGTTGGCCCTATCATAAAGTTATAGTTACCTTTTTGAAACGTTTGAAGTTTACACAATCACCATCTTGATTTACTTGAGCCCTTGGACGAATATTGTTGGATGGAGTTGAACAAATAATACGTCCAGTTAAAATAGCGGTATACTTTTTCCCAGGAACCAGTGGTATTTCTTGATTATAATCTTGTTCTGTGTCTGGCAAACTTGGAAATTCATCATTATTGTTAGTTCGACGACGAGCACCAGTATTTTGACGTCTTGATCTTATCGTCGTCGTCGTCGTCAGCGTCGTCTGTCTCCTTGATGGTGTTGGCTCGGTTACAGTGCTACTACTATCATTTACAATAAATCTATTTGGCTGCTGATCCATAGTCTCTCGTACCATTGTTCTTCGTAAGCCGGTTGAAGTTTGTGGAGGATTTTCTGGTTCCGGTAATGCATTGTTAGTGCCAGGTAATTGACGTCGTGATCTTGTTGGTCTAATAAGAGATGTTGGCTCAGTGGGTTCTGCTGTTATATCATTATTATTTGTTGCTGATATTTGTAATTGTCCCGGTAATCGACGTGTTGAGTTACGTGATCGTGTTGTTGCGGTCTCCGCTCCTTCTATAGCAACTTCTGGCACATCAGTATTTGTTATTTGTCCAGGTAATTGACGCCATGGTTGTGCTCTTGTAGTAGAAGATTCAAACTCGGATACTTCTTCATCATTTTTACTTTCTGGAACGGTTGATTCCTGACCCAATTGTTGTCGTGATTGATTTGATTTTTGCTTGTTAGACACTGCCCTATGTTCAGGTACTGCTAACTCAGAATCCGAAGGAGCATCATAGCTATTATTGGAATGTTGTCGTCGATGGTTTGCACCATCATTCAATTCAACCTCGCGTAAAAATGTTAACGGGGGAGCTTGCGGAGCTGATGGATAATCAGGTAAAGTATCAGGCTCACCCAAAAGGTCATCGAAAAAATCCCCCATCGACGTTGACTCCACATCTGCGTGTGATGGTGTCATAGACCGAGATGGTAAGCTTGATGGTAGATCTGACATGATGACAATGTCATCCTCTTCTTGTTTTTCATCATTATAGTCATTTAGAACAATACTACTTTCCAATATGCTATATGTCCGTTCATCTTCCGGTATAGTGGGGTTACAATATTTGGATCGTGAACAGGCAATAATTGCATCACTGATTTCATTTCCTTCGATCGTACGTTTGTGTCTAAGAACATCCCGCCAAAAAAAAAAAAAGATCCATTTAATCCAATTCAATATTTTGTTGCTGGGTGATCATCAATCCACCATTTTATTTATTCCCTTTAATACTTACTTTTTGGCAAGCTTTCCTACAATTTCATTGAATTGTTCTTGGCATCTTTCTGGCGGTGTTACAATAACACGATTACTTTCACAAAGTTCATTAATGCTATATAATACTCGCAATGAACATAATTTTGATGTTCCACCGGCTGATTTAATAATAGGTGTATATCGATCAAACTATATATAATATTCATATTGATGAGCACACATATGCTTGATTTCAAGTGTTAGAAGAACAAAAGAAAAAAAAAACAATCAAGTTTCATACCTGGTCTTTGTCAAATATTCTAAATTCCAAATTTGAAAATAATGATCCCCTTTCTGGTTTTGGCTCACAATCTTCTTTTTTTATATTACTGATACTACTAGGAATAGGAGGAAAATAATTTGATTCATCAGGCCAGGTAAATGTTCCATCGTTTTGATCCAGTAATGCTTTCAACCATTGTATTGAAATGATTCGTTTGGCGCTAGTTAGGCATAAAAAAAGCTTTGCTTTGACTTCGATATTTTTCATATAAAGATGCGAACAAGTTTCATCCCATTCTTTGGTTAAAAGAATTCCTAATAGGTAGAAATATAGAATATTATTCATATATATCAGAAAAGTCTTCATCATTCATTCAATTAATACAGTGTTTAAAGTACCTAACTGACATGCAAGTTTTGCAATAGCAACTTTATCTGAATTCGACATGGATGGCACGCAAATAACCACAGATTCCCATACCAATCTATTATAAACAAATGTAAATTTTTTCACAGTTTAATACATAATGGTACATGTATACAAAAAAAAAAAAAAAAAAAAAAAAGAAAACTGACCTTAACGCACTATTCAATGACCCAAACTTGATCATATCTCGATTAGCCAAAACCGATTCAGTTTCAACTTGTATTGTATTAAGAAACGTCCCGTATTTTGAATTTTGATCTGTGAGCCTAACTTCAGGGATGAAATGCTTGTTGAACTAGAATATATGATTAATTATTATTTATATCTCTTTAAACTTCTTTTTTATATTACACTATACTCTATACTTACGGCATCACGACTATTTTGTTCACCAATTATGATCTTAGCATGTGATCGACTCACCGATTTATCATTAAAAGTAATAAAAGTACCTATATATAAAAACATACCATTATATAATTAGCTTATATAATAATGATAATCGATCTGTCTTTCATTTTATTCAATGACTTTAATAACAATTTTACCTTTTCGACCAATAGTATATTCGCATCCTGGTCGCGCCAATATCTTTTCTCCAGTATCTATGTATCTTTACATTTAGTATAAATGGCGTTTTAACGTGATTAAATTACATATAGGTATATACATACTTTGATTCTGTTCGTCTAGTTTGTAGAGGAACCACATTACTTGGTTTATTGTAAAAGTTATGCGAAGTAGGTTTTTCAAAATCCCAGCTTATCTAATAAAAAATAAAGTTCTGGTATCTCTGCTGCGGCTATTTATCTTTCTGGCTGTTGATCTTTTCTCCTGATAGCAGATGAACAGTCCCTAATAAACATTCACCTTCTTTTGTTGTTAGTACTGTTATAGTATCATTATGGAAAAAAAATGAATCAATATAAAAGTCACAATTCTTGGATCGTTTACTAGCATAATAGTTTCCATGCAATTATTATTTATGATACCTAGTAAGACGAATATGTTGTCAACCAAATCTATGTCTAGTTAAATGTGCAAGCGAGGACTCGAGGAATTTGCTGTCAAGTTGAAAAAAAAAATGTTAGCACCAAAACACATACATTGATTATTGATTCTCGCTTGTTATGACATTACGTAAGAATCACGTACATTCTTTTTTACTAGTGTTGTGGGCCATATGAAGAGCTTATGTCATTTTTTATCGTTACTGATGATCAAGGTATTGAAGCATTGTTCGAAGGTTGAAATATCAGCAACATGGTTCATGGTAATTACTTTAAATATGCAACACTGTCAAAAACTTGGATAGCTTAATTTTTTTTATAAAAAAATCATTCAAATGCAAATAGTAAAAGGTAGTAAACATGGGGAAAAAACAAAAAACATGGATTTTTTATTTTTTATTTTTGTTTTCAAAGACTTGGTATGTATTCTTTTTTCCCACAAAGACTTGGGAACAGCTATTAATATTAGCTATATTATTCCTTTAGTACTTATGTATGCCACCATATATACAGTATGCGTATACTGTTAATTAATATATGTAAAAGATACAAATATCTTATTCCGTGCACAATATGCATTTGTCCATCCATATAATTGGTATCGATTAACTAGTCTATATTAAAATAGTCATAACAATGTCAGACATAAACAGGAGGAATGTTAAAATAATATGTATATATAAAAATAATATCAATTATTTTTTCAACTTTTCTTTTTGATTTATTTAACTACTATATTATCATGAAGATTCATCGTATTAATGTACCAGAATCTAATTACACGAATCGTCAAAATTCATGTGAATTTGATATCAGCAAACAAAATAATCAACTTTCTTCCTTATCGACCACCCGAATTATCGACTTTATTACAGAAAGTCCATACGATATTTTATGCGAAATCCTTTCCTATCTGGACGTCATTGAATTAGCAAAATGTTTTGACATAAATAAAAAATGGTCCAGTCAACTTTTACAATATTCACAACCTTGGCGGGAAATATCGATCCGTGCATATTACTCCCATGATATAGATCGCATTCAAGCATATGAAAAAATGTTACCCATGATATCCAAATATGTCCAATCTCTGTTTCTTGGTAGCAGACCAGATCGGCTTGTGAAAAGGTTCATGCCCGCGTTGTCAACCTATAAATTTCCAATTCTTCAATCGTTAACACTCCATATCACATGTAAGTTATTATTTTTATAATAAATATGCATTACCTACAATACCTTGTGAACGAGTATCAAATATATATACTAGTATCTTTATTGGTGTAACATAAAAATATATACTTTTATAGTTGGGCGTGAGATTAATGGCTTGGAGGACTCTATATACGAAACATTATCTAATATTTCACATACTCTGAAAGAACTGAGTGTGGATTTAACTTGTTTATTGGATCATCGATTTTCATTAATACATATACTATCAATTTGTCAACGACTTCTTAAAATTACATATAAAACACAAAATTCAATTCTTTCAGAAGAGGACGAACTTATGAATTTCTCGTGTACAACCAAACTTGAATCAATTGAACTCGTTCAAAAGAGATTGCCGTTATCTACCAATATCGAATTACTTCTGCAACATTCTCCAAATCTTCGTCATATATCCATAACTGGATTTAAAAATAATACAAATATTATGTCTATCATAAAAAATCATTGTCCCAAACTCATTTCCATTGCAGCAAACATAGATGGATTTGAACATACTTATCAAATCTCACCAAGCACAACAATAAAAACAGTGGAAGTTACACATCAACAATATCGATCAATGTCGCTACCAACTTCCAATATTAATTCATTAAATACCAGCGATATGACAAAAAGCAACAATACACTGCAACAGTTGATAATTCGACCTCTCGATGTACCCGATCAGCAATTGATATCAAGATTAAGAAAAAATCGTGAATCACTTCACACTATGTGCATTGGACCTAGTGATGGAGGAGCTTTACACCAAGACTGGGTTAATTTTGCATCATTTTCTTTTCCTAACCTGACCTATTTACATATAAATGGGGCAGAAACATCACACAACTTCTTGCATGATCATTTACCACGAATGATTATGTCATATCCTGCTTTAAAAACACTTGTCTTGGAACGTATCTATCAGCAAAAGATAAATGAACGACGACACCAGCATTATCAAGTTGATGATCTAGTATTAGAAGCATCATTGACTGACGATATTTTTGATGCTATAACAAAATCAAAACAACTCACATGTGTACAACTTTTTCGTTGTGATATTCAAGGTAGAGGCTTCAAGCAATTTATACAACAATCATCTGGCTCATTACAAGAGCTTAGTATCAGTCGATGTAGCGGAACATCGACTACTCTATTACTTCAATATATTCCAAACATCCAAAGTTTGCAAAAATTGCGACTCCATTGCACTGATCGAGAAGTAGAACTTTCTGATATGACTTTATTTACTCAGTTACTCCGTGAACGACTTGATAAGTTGTCAACGTTAGAATTGGGTGGTAAAGTTCTCAATGACGAGGCCATTTTAAATATTGCAATGTGCCCTCATTTACATACTTTTTTTATTCATGGTTCCATTTTTCTAAAACAGGGACGAGCTAAAAATATATGCTTATTGCGAAAATATATAAAAAATGTTCAGCTACTGTCTTTGTGAATATTTTTTAATTGTTTAGTAAGGTTTAGTATGTAGCTATTCTTATTTTTCTTATAATAAAAATATATTACTGTGAAAATCATTTCCATTGAAGCAAGAATAAGTGCTTTAAGGATAAAATGCATTTATGCATTGCTGTGATATAAATTTTGCTGGGTTGCAGGATATTAAAAACACGCCGCAGCGTGCCAAATCTTTTTTTTCCTTTCTTTTCTCTTTTTTTCTTTGGCACCTCCCTGCAGGCTTTGGGTGGCCAAAGAAATTTGACGGAACTCAGGACTTCATCTTTGGCACTTGAGATGTTGTTGCTGTTTTATTTTTTTTCTTGTTTGTGCATGCTAAACTGGCTATTGTCCTTGGAAGCGATGTACCCCAGGTGCGTGGGTGAAGTTCCTGAATGTGGAGGGGATAGAGTTTTTTTTGACTTTATCAGAGCGCTTCAGAATTCAACATTCCTGGACGAATGGAGTTAACCGGGTCAGAACAAAGGGATGACATTTCTGATAACGTTTACTCTTGCCGGAGCTTGGGATGGACCACCCCTAGGACTTTTGGATGTGCGCGATGCTGGACGGGCCTTTCGAAATCGGGCAAGCACACAAACTACAAAAGACATAGTTTTTCCAGGGTATTATGTAGTTAATTCTGCAGCTTAACTGGGTAAACCACTGCATTGTAAGATCTAGCCCCTTGGATCTTCGACTTGCGTCCCTCAATGTAACCCTAACTGATTGCCATGGTTACGAGGCAGAAGTGGTTTCTTGGTTTTTGTTTAACTTTACCTCATTTTTGGGAGGTTTTTTTTTTGTCAAGTGGCGGCAACTTAGTTTATTAGCAAAAAGGCAAGTTTTTTTAAAAAAGTTTTTAATGGGGAGAGAGAAGAAGTGTGTGTTGAATGAATGTCAAGTAAAAAAATAATTATATTTTACTAATCAATATTTTTTATTGTTATTGTTTTAAATCTCTGTGGAAACGGTTTGAGCCGGTTGGCGATCTTCATGACGACGCAGAGAAAGTATGTCTAGTGGCTCGCGTTCTGGACTTTACTGCGCATACCTATTTTGGTTTTTCCAATGGTATAGTACGACCCTTCCCTTGCACAAAAGATGTCTTAGCGCATGTACTGTTCTAGAACGTTGGGAGCACCTTCACTGGGTTGTGGAGAAACCAAACACACATTTTTTGGGAATAGCTAGCCTTCCACCTTCTCGTGGTTATTCTCGTTAATCAAGTTATATTATTATTTCTTGAGAACTAAGAGGAGGCTTATCATTTGTTATAATAAATAAAATGTTATTATGGATTGATCTTTTTCAGTAATGAAGTGGTGTAATGTGTATTTGTGAATGGTGTTGTCGGTGATGGTAATGTTGGTAGATCTATAATGTTATATTCGATATCTTTTTTTCTAAAAAAAATAAGAACACATGGGTTTGAATAGTACTTGAATAATTAATATACTCGACGATACTGACAATATGAAAGAATTTATTTTGATCATAAATTATCGGTTTGTGGCATTTAACAATTACCCGTTTTTATGTATAATGAACCTTATCTTTTCCTTGAACAGTTTTACTTTACATATCACCTATCAAACATACCAACCGATCCAAATGCTTTTCAATTACGATACACACTCACCTTGAGCACCAATAATCAGTACAAAAAAGCTGCATGACATATCTTGCCATGTAGGTAACACAATTCAGTCCCTTCACACATGTATGTCTTAGAGCAGATAAAAAAATGGCCTGAAACAATAGTATATTAAGTCCTCTTGATACTCTTATTGTCCAATATCAACAATTGTGTGTTGGATACTGAAAGATAGCAATCACTGATGTAATTGAGCTGTTTTGACTGAATTCCCATATTTACGAATCACCCAGTTCAATCTATATAATAGTCAGGCATCATGAATTCCTAATATTAAGTTGTCCTTTACTCATTGTATTATATACAATTTTATATAGTTCTGATAGGAAAAGAAGATTTATCTTACAGGCTGTCGTATGGCACACGTTAATCCTTCATCTTAGATAATTCAAATATAAACTAATATAAAAACACTAAAATAATCTCACATCGGTTGCTATCTAAATACACAAATAATAAATCTACCACAATGACACCTTATAATAATATAATACAAACAAAGTAATCAAACATAATTTATTTATTCATAATCACACAATATACAATTTATCATAATATAACATCATCTACAAATACAGGAAAATACACATCTAAAACATATATATATAAAACTTACTTGTAATAGAAATAATGATTTTTTTTCATCTTTTGATATCATATTATTTTTTATATAATAAAACACCTGAAAGATTCTCACAAGACCTATTCTGTTATCATTTCTATTCTTACCTTATTTTCTTATAAATTCATATTCATAAATATCTATAAATATCTCATTTTTTTCTTGTGAATAATCATATCATGTCAAACAACTCATCCCCCAATAACAACCAACAATCTCCCGTTAACCAATCTTCCGTTAACAATGATAACCAATCCCAACACGCTCATGCCGATGATACTATGATGGGTGAAGCACCTTGGATTCCCGATATGCAAGACGGATTAGGCAGCATTAATCCCGAAGATTTGGGTCCGAATTCCGATCCAGCCTTAACAGCTCGTTACTTCCAACAGCAGATCGCTCGTAGTGCTAATTTGTTGCACGTTGCCACCATTAGAGGTAACATGGAAGAAGTACAAAACCTAGTTCAAGAACATGAGAACTGGAAGCATCGCCTCTCGGTGATTGAAAATCTTTTACAAGAACAGCAACAATTACGTTCTTCAACAAAAATAGAAGCAAGCTCTTCTAAAAGCACTCTTGTTCCGAAAGACTTGCCCGCTTTCCAATTGAAGGGTCAACACCGTCACGATAAACGTCGGGAAAGCTACGACTCCGCAGAAACCTTCCTAGATGACTTTGAAGTCCATCTTAGTGCACATGGTCTTGACGTCGAACAGAACTGGCGTCGTCTTATTCCTCTCACTTGTGATGCCAATCGACGAGCATGGTTATTGACGACTATGAAAAAGGATGGAATTACGAACTGGTCAACTTTTCGACAGGAAGTTGAAAAATATTTTACCTCACCATACACGATCTTCTACAGACGTCACCGTATCCGGACCATGAAGCAAGGTAAAACTGAGCCTCTCCGCGAATATTCCAACAAAATGCAAGAGTACGCTTTTAAATATGGTATCCCGAATAACCAAGACTTGGTTTTTAACTACCTGTGTTCCTTGAACAAACGTTATCGTAAACAAGCATGGACTTTGATAGCTAATCACCATGGCGATAAGATACCCGATCATATCGAACCTGTCGTACAAACAGTTCAGTCTCTTGTAGCCGCGGACACTTCTTCAGAAGCTAGCGATTGGGCGCCTTCCTCGGCAGACGACGATTCCAGTGACTCGGATGAAGACTCGGATGAAGAAAAACCATCGAAAAAACGTCGTCGTAAGTCCACCAATAACAATAATAACAAAAATAAAAAGAACAAAGGAAAAGGGCCAGCCATCAATAATAAAAACGCGTGTCCGTTACACCCCAAGTCTAACCATCGTCGCTGGGAGTGTGACAAGTTAAAGGAGGTCCTTGGTCCAGCTCGTAACAACAACAACAATAACTTCTTTGGTAATCGCCAGAATAGTAATAATAATCGTGTTTTCCCTGGCAACTCCTCTGGTCCATATAATGCCGCAAAGGTGAATTGGTGCCGTTTCTGCCGCCGTGTTCCTTTTGTGATGGGTCACCAATGTGCCGAAATGCTTCGTGCTAGACGTACGAACATTAACAATAATAATAATAACAATAATAATACCATACGCAGCCGTATGTCCCGTGTCACCCCACAGTTGGAAGACTTGCTGGAGGTCGATGACGATGAACTGATGAATTCCTCATCTAATAATAACAAAGGTAATGGTCAATACAATTCTTTATTACAATATTCTACCAATATTAAAAAGAACAATTTAAAAAATGAACCAACTATTTTGAATGACAAAAACTTACCTTCTGCAATCTTTGTTCCTATTATTTTACAGAGTAAAATACGAACTTTGGCTTTGCTAGACACAGGTGCTGATAGGTCATCTCTTAATATTAATTTTTTAAATAAAAATAATTTTACCATTACACCATTCACACATAACGCTCCCGTTATAACTTGTATTGAGGGTTTAGAAGGAAAAAGAGTTGGGGAAGTGAAAAATGTTTTTTTAAAATATGCTGGCAAAACAGTCACTCATACCTTTGAAGCTTTACCGCTTTCAGAAAATACTACTATGACTATTGGGATGGATCTCATGCCAAAACTGGGTATTTCTATCCATGGTCTCGCAACATCTTGGGATGATAATCCACATCCTCATATTAGTGATGATACTTCACACGATGTTCCTACTCCTAATAATTCACCTGCTGGAACTAAAGAAGAACAACTTAGCTTTCATGCAAAAATAAAACCATTTTTAACCCAAAATGAAAATATTCCACTTACATCATACTGTCCTTTACCAGAAGCTATGATCCGGTTAGATACACCACCTAATATTACGATATATAGACCACAATATCCTTTACCATCAGCTTTAATCCCTGAATTAAAAGAAACGATTAATCGTTGGTTAAGAGAAGGTGTTATCATTCCTGCTCCTGTTAACACAGCATGGAATCAACCATTAACAGCAGTACCTAAAGCAGCTGGTCCCGATGGTATTAAAAAACATCGTCTCTGCTTAGATACACGTGGAATTAATAATGCATTATGTAATAATGATAGACATCCTATCAATAATATTCAAGACATCTTTTCACGATTAAGTGGATGCACTGTCTTTACAACACTTGATTTAAAAGCCGCATTTGAAAGATTTCCTGTTTTACAAGAGCATCAACAAAAACTTAGTTTTACGTTCTTAGGAAAACAATACTCTTATGCAAAAGGTTGTTTTGGATTAAAAACTCTTAGTAGTGCTTTTCAACGTGTTATGAATCTTTTATTCTATGATCTTTCGTTCGTAAATTGTTTTATCGATGACATTATCGTCGCATCAACAAACATGCAACAACATGCAGATCATGTCGCTCAAGTTATTAAAATTTTAACAGATGCCAATCTCATCCTTAATCTTGACAAATGTCATTTTGCTCAATCTAGCACACATTTACTCGGATTCTGTATTTCTTCTAAAGGTATTGCTCTAGACGTTCGTAAAGTAACAACTGTCTTAGACTATCCACCTTTAAAAACAGGCAAGGATTGCATGAAATTCGGCGGTCTAATTAATTATTTTCGTTCGTCCATACCCAACTGTGCCAAAATTATGTCTCCCATTGATACTCTACGTCATGAAAAGACTCTTACAGGCAAATGGGGCGTTGCACAACAAAAAGCTTTTGACGCTGTACGACAAATATTGACTAAAGCTCCTATCTTACGCTATCCAAATTTAAAAGAAAAATTTTATATTGGCACTGACGCCAGTAATTCTGGTATAGCTTGCGTTCTTTATCAAATCATTAACAATGAAACAAGACATATTGCTTTCATGTCTCGTACATTATCAAAGTCGGAAAGAAATTATTCCACAACTAAGAAAGAACTTCTTGCTATCATTTTCGCTCTTCACAAATTTCACCAATATGTATATGGTCGAGAATTTGAACTTCATACCGATCATCGCTCTTTATGTTGGTTACAAACACAGCCAATTGCTAATCGTATGATGATTAACTGGTTTGAAACAATTTTATCTTATCCGGGTATGAAAATTGCTCATATTCCTGGTTTACAAAATACACTTCCAGACCTACTAAGCCGTTTATACGAAGACATAGATGATATTGACTCTTTGAGAGGGGGTAATGCTCCAGTTTCTACACAACCGAGACATACACTTCCGCAATCAAACAGTTTTAATAATACGAAACTTGATTTAAACAATGCTTTACATTTACGATCCTTACATGCTGATAATCCATTTGTTGATATGATCACACCTCCAGTGGAAGATCGCCACAAATTATTATTAGATCAGCACAACTTCGGTCACTTTGGCGCTGAAGCTATGACAAAAGGTTTACGAAGTCAAGGATTAAATTGGAACGGTATTTTTCACCAAGCATTAAGTATTGTACGTGCTTGTGATATATGTGCAAAAAATAATATAGTAAAACATGGTTATCATCCATTAAGACCTCTACAATCTTATTTACCTGCTGATCATTGGGCAATAGATTTAGCTGGTCCATTTAAAACTACACTTTCTGGAAATAATTATCTTCTAGTTGCTGTAGACTTATGTACAAAATTTACTGTACTTCGTGCAATTCCAAATAAACAATCGGACACTGTAGCAAAGACTTTAATACAAGTATTTCAAGATTTTTCTTTTCCACGCTACATAAATACAGATTGGGGATCTGAATTTGTCAATTCAATCATGTCTAAGCTAACAGAAGCGGCTGGTATTTATCATCGTAAAAGTACTCCTTATCATGCCCGTTCTAACCCAGCTGAAAGATATGTTCAAACATCTGTACGTGCTATACGAAAAAGTATAAGAGGTGCAATTAAGTCATGGGATGTATTTGTTCCTGGTGTTCAACTGGCCATTAATGCAAAAATATCAAAACGTACGGACACTGCGCCATACACGTTAATGTTTGCTCGTAAAATGAATCAATTCCAAGACTTCAGAAACGAAGTTGGATTAAAACCATTATCATATGAAGAACTTAAAAAAAGAATTCATAAAATGGAAACAGTTGTATTTCCCGCCATAAATGAACGAGTACAAGCCATACTTGATGTACAAGCACAGAAATTTAATAAAAAACATATGATTGTCGATTTCCCACCTAACAGCCATGTCATGGTTAGAGTAACAGATAGAGGAAGTAAACTCGAAAATGAGTATGATGGTCCTTATCAAGTAGTACGAAAAACTCGTGGTGGTTCATATGTATTAAAAGATGAACTTGGAAATTTGCAAGCATCAAACTATCCACCTAACCGATTGAAACTTATCTCACAGGATGAAGTAATACCTTGTGATGAATTATATGAAGTAAAAGCAATAGTAGCACACAGAGAAATAGAATCTGGTGTATACGAATATAAAGTACGATGGGTAGGTTATGAAGAAAAAGATGATACTTGGCAAAAAGCTGACACTTTTACACAACCTAAGCCAATTCATGATTATTGGAAACGACTTGGAGAACAACCTCATCAAAAAACAAATAACATACAATCTTCTAGGAAACGTAAGACACTAGAATCACAAACGACGAAACCACTCCGTAGATCTAGACGCACAAATAAATAATGAATAAATAATAAATAAATAAAAGTAAAAAAAAAAAAAAAAAAAAAAAAAAAAAAAAATATAGAAGCAACCTGAGAGGGGGTGATGTCGTATGGCACACGTTAATCCTTCATCTTAGATAATTCAAATATAAACTAATATAAAAACACTAAAATAATCTCACATCGGTTGCTATCTAAATACACAAATAATAAATCTACCACAATGACACCTTATAATAATATAATACAAACAAAGTAATCAAACATAATTTATTTATTCATAATCACACAATATACAATTTATCATAATATAACATCATCTACAAATACAGGAAAATACACATCTAAAACATATATATATAAAACTTACTTGTAATAGAAATAATGATTTTTTTTCATCTTTTGATATCATATTATTTTTTATATAATAAAACACCTGAAAGATTCTCACAAGACCTATTCTGTTATCATTTCTATTCTTACCTTATTTTCTTATAAATTCATATTCATAAATATCTATAAATATCTCACAGGCTTCTAAGAACTGTACTGTATAATGAAAACCCTATATTAGTACGGGAGTAACAAGGAGAATATGTATAATCTTGGAAGCCTTTGAATGGTACGTAATAACGTAGTACAGTACCAGATTTATTATTGAGGTAGTTGTAATTAGTCTTAGTTGAAGCTGGAGACATCATAAATCACCATATAATTTATCATTTTCTGACTATGGTACTGATTATTATTATTAATTGCAATTATTCAGTATTTGACACTGTTGTTCTATTTTATAGTGGTAAATAAGTATTAATTGTAAAAGTTCTCATCTGCGTATATAAATCTAGGTTAGCTAACCATACTTAGGATATTACGGTTTATTGTGATAAAACGTTATACATATTGTCTCTTCTATAGCTTTACCAGACAATTTATGTTCATTATTATTCTCACTTTTATAACCAAATTTATTTATCTAAAGGATATATATAGTTTTAATGAGACAGGTAATCAAATTCGTAGATCATTTACAAGCAAAATAATGATAATAAAGCACTACGTACGTAGCACGTGAGTAGCTACTAAGCGTCAAGTAATTTATCATTATACAGACCTATGATAATTATTTGGCTTAATTCCTTATATGTTCGTAGAAGCAACAAATATACTATTTTATTGTTCAACGTAATAAGACAGGTTTCATGAATTTTAACGGTTTCAAATTTTATAAATAAAACATAACAAATCAAGTTAACATGAAAAAAAAATCAATCTGGTATAACAAGATAGTAATAATACTAAGAATCCGCGAATAGCTATATTTAAAGCTGGCTTAAAGGGAAAGAAGGGGAGAGAGAGAGGAAAAAGAAAAAAAAAGATTAGCTGGAAAGTGGGTCAAAATATTTAACAAACAAAAAAGGTTTACTGACTTGTATAAATCGACGACTCTCCTTTTTTTCGTTGTTTTTCTTTTTCTTTTTTCACTTCTTTGTCTTAAATAAATCATGTCTCAAAATTTGACAGATTTTGTCTTGCGCCCTGGTCAAGGCAAAGTTGGTAAACCAACTACAGTACGAACTAACTTTTTCGAAATTAATGCTCTTCCAACAAACAACATTCATCATTATGATATCAGTATGGGTGACGACAAAGCACCTCCAGCTGTAAATCGTAAAGTTTGGAAACAATTTGAAGACACAGAAGGTCAAGGTATATTGAAAGGTGGTATTCGTACCATTTATGACGGTCGTAAGAATATCTTTTCCGCGAAGCCTTTAAATTTGGGTCCTGAACAAGCAGGACAATTTGAGGTTAGTATCTGTACCATTTAAAAAAAGAAGTGCTCAAAGTTGTGATCTTGGCTCATTATTGTTCTGTGGATGACGGGTTTTTTTTTCTCTCTTCTTTTTTGTTGTTGTTGTTGTGGCCTTTTTATTTTAGTTGGAGTGAAATAAAAACAAGTATAATAACTGATTTTATTTTATAATGGAATAGATTGAGCTCCAAGAAAAGGGTGGGAGCGCGTCAACAGGTCGCTCCAGAACTTTTAATGTTCGAATTAAGAAGGCCAATGAAATCAATATGACTGAAGTGCACTTGTTCTTGCAAGGCAAGAGCTCCTTGACAGCAAACTGTTTGACAGGTAACTAATTGTTTTTAACTGCTATTATCAAGTTTTGTTAGTGAGATACAGCTTGACATAAACACGGAATAATTAACCGATTATATTTTACGCGTTTGGTATTACTATTATTAGGTATTATGGCCATGGATATATTAATTCGTCATATGCCAAGTATGAATTTCAACACTATTGTAGGTCGTTCTTTCTATACACCTAATGATAGTCGTACACTCTCTGGTGGCCTCGAAGTCTGGCAAGGCTTTTATCAATCTGCTCGTCCTGGCGTTGGTAAAATGTACATCAATTTGGATGTTTCTGCTACTGCATTTTATGAAGCCGGTCGGTTACCTGATTTAGCTGTCAAAATTCTTGGTCGCCGTACCTTGGATGATTTACGACGTGGTCTCAGCGACCGTGACCGCCTCAAACTTGAAAAGGCTATCAAGGGTCTTCAAATCCAAATTGTTCATCGCGGGGAAAAGAAATTCAAATACAAGATTACCAAGTTAACACCTTCATCTGTGGAAAAAACCAAGTTCAAGGATCAAGATGGAAATGAAATGAGTGTTGCTCAATATTTCACCAAACGTTACAATATGCGCTTAAATTACCCATTTTTACCTTGTGTTGTTGTAAAAAAGGATATCTTTTTACCCATGGAAGTATGCCAAGTTGTAGCTGGTCAACGCTATTTGAAGAAATTGGATGATAAGCAAACAGCAGACATGATCAAATTTACATGCCAAAAGCCAGATGTGCGTGCCAACAAGATTAAACAAGGCTTTAATTTATTGGATACCAAGAATCCTTATATGCAACAATTCGGTGTTACTGTAAAACCTGAAATGGCTACTGTTCAAGCACGTATTCTTCCAACTCCTCAAATTGCTTACAACAAAGATTCTAAGGGTGGCGTATTTGTGCCTCAAGGTGGAGCATGGAACTTGGTTGGTAAAAAGGTTGCACAAGGCGCTACATTGAAATCTTGGAGTGTTGTCAATTTTCATAACGGATTGCCCTTACCCGTCATTCAAAATTTCTTGCGTACACTTGTTCAAGTTTTTATTGAAAAGGGTATGAATGTTGTCAATAGACAACCCACCATCACCAATGCTGATCCTCAAGGCAATATTGATAATATATTGAAGGAATGTTTTGTCAAGGCCGGTAAACAAGCTAATTCTCAACCACAATTAATGCTTTGCATTTTGCCTGTCAGAAGTACTCTTTATAATGAAATTAAACGTGTTACTGAAACAGTGATTGGTGTTCCTACTCAATGTGTTATGAGCAAGAAGGTCAGCGATAACAACAATCAATATTGTACCAATGTTAGTTTGAAAGTGAATGTCAAACTTGGTGGTATGAATGTTTATCTTCCACAATCACATCAATTCTTGACTGAGCGACCTACTATCATTATTGGTGCCGATGTCACTCACCCTGGACCTGGCGAAATTAATAAACCTTCTGTAACTGCATTGACAGCAACCATGGATGCTCGTGCTGCTAGATACTCAAGTATCACTGGTGTTCAAACCGGTCGCAAGGAAATGATTGATAACTTGGGTGATATGGTGAAGGAATTGCTCAAGAACTTTTACAAGACATGTGGCAAGAAGCCTGATCGTATCTTGTTTTATCGTGATGGTGTTTCCGAAGGTCAATTTGCTGCTGTTCTCCAGGAAGAAATTAGTCAAATTCATGCGGCTTGTGCTGCACTTGATAAGGGTTACAAGCCCAAGTTGACATTTGTTGTTGTTCAAAAGAGACATCATGCTCGTTTCTTCCCTCTTAAAAAAGATGATGCTGACCGATCTGGTAACTGCCAACCTGGTACAGTTATTGATACCAATATTGTTCATCCTTTCGAGTTCGATTTCTGTAAGTTGTTAACAAGTATTTTTGTTTGGTTCTTGGGCTATTGAATTTGATAGTGTTAGTATATTCCATTTACTTACTAATGTCATTATTATTAGATCTTCAATCACATTCTGGTTTGCAAGGTACTTCGCGTCCTACCCATTATCATGTATTGTATGATGAAAACAAATTCACCCCCGATTCGTTGCAAGAATTATCTTATCGACTTTGTTATATTTACGGACGTGCCACCCGTTCTGTTTCTTTGGTTCCTCCTGTGTACTATGCTCACTTGCTTGCTTTCAGAGCTCGTTGTCATAGACAAAGTTCTGAATGGTCTGACTCGGCAGCAACTTCGGAAAGCATGGATGTTGAGCAGCAACTTTCAGGCTATGCTCGTGTCAAGAATAACCTTGATAAAGGTAAACTTTATTCTAGACAACAAAATTTAATTATTTTTTCTTCTGCTAATGGATATTTCTTTTTATTATTGTTATTATTCTAGTAATGTACTACATGTAGTTAACTTCAACAATCAGGAATCAAGATAAAGGAAAACATATTATAGAAAAAGGAACGAGAATGGTATTTGCTCTAATGAACGAATTTATCTAAAAAAAAAACAAAGCACAAAAACATAATTCTTTTTCGCTCTTTATGTACTTTGATCCCAATTATAAAAATACCCTAATATCAAGTTTAACCATTATTACTCTTGTTTTTTTCTCATATCCCATGATATTATCTCTGTAAATATGTTTCAAATTCTTCGACTTTTATCTCTTCACATATTAGCGACAACTTAAAAAAAATAAGTATATAAAAATGATATTGCGGTTCTGTATTAAGTTGGATTTTGTATGAGTTTAATTTTGCTCATCTTTCAAAATTAAGGTTATGTCAGGTGTTAATAATTACTAGTCAGATGAATGAACATTCTTTTTTTCCTCCTCTACCTCAACTATCTTCTAAAGCTAATTCTTGTGAGGGTGTCAACAGAAAATCTATACAATCTCAAAACTTCATCTTGAACAAATAAGGAGATGTCATTTCAACAAGCTTTACCTGACTCAGCAAGCGCTAAATGCAAAGAACATTGTAAAGTCATTGTTAAAACAAATAATAGTCTTCAACAACAAAAGCAACAACCTGTTGATATGCTTGCACAGATGTCGCAAGAAATTTTCTGTCTTATCATCAGCTTTTTGCCTATGGATACACGAATTCAATGTACCAAGGTTTGTCATGCTTGGTGCAACACATTTTTACAGTGTCCCGAAATATGGGAATATATAAAAGTCGATGATGAAGAGACGTACAAACTTTTACCTTTGATATCACATCATGTAGTAAAACTCATGATGCCCAATGAGAATGTTTTTCCACTTGTTCATCGTATAAATAATTTCATACATTTACAATCACTCTCATTGACGATTGAAGGTAATTGAATTAAAAAAAGTATCCATATATTTTAATAAATGATGACAAACACCTGTAACAGTACAGTACTTATATATATATATATATATATATATATATATAATACATTGAACAAACGAATGTTATAAATAACTGTAGAGAGTTACTCGATATCAAAAACTGAGGTTGCTCTATTATATAAAGCGTTATCTGGCGTATCCAAAACTTTGACACAATTAGAAATTAACTGGATCCAAGCAACTATTTCACTTGGTCGTATATTATCCGTTTGTAAAATCCTTACCAAGATACAACTTGTAGTTTGGGAAGTTAAAGATTATGATAAAAATGATTTGCCAGAAACTGCAACAGCTTTAACTAGTGTCTCACTTCAACCTGCCGAAGATTGCGAACACAGAATTTGTTCATCCAGATTACGGTCACTTCTTTATTTGTGCCCTGATTTAGAATATTTGCAATTGAATTGTGACTCAAAAGATGATGATGTATCAGCAATAATTAACTTTCATGATCACCCAAAACTGTCAGCACTTATTACAGAAATCGATTATTTTCAACAATTTTACATGGTTCCTAACCTATCATTGCTACGCTCTCCTTCTACTAATAACATGAGTGACAAGAAGAAAGAGATGTTAGTTCCTAGTAATACTGATGATTCTATTATACATGGATTACAATATCTTATGCTAAGTGGGACATATTCTATTGAAATTTTGAACACTGTTCTTAAAGTAAGCCAATATACACTTCAAGTATTATGTCTTATTCCTCACGGTCAACAAAGTAACAGTACTGAAACACTATCATCGCCGACAGCACCAACTTCAACGACAATTAATAACAACTGGCAATTACTTCATTCTTTGACTCTTCACAATCTTGGATATTTTCAAATATTTCTACCATTATGTGAATCCTTCCTTAGGACACATCTCCCAGACATGCTTTTATGTATGCCTGCTCTCGAAACATTAGTATTAGAATCCTTTTATGGTGGGAGCTATACCTCGGATATAGCGGATAATATATACACTGCTGTATCACAATTGACTAGGCTCGAGTCACTTCGATTTGTCCAATTTGACCTTCGTGGTGAGAGTATATTACGATTATTGGAACAACCCCCTCCTCGTTTACAACAATTGATATTTCATGCATGCTATAGTGTGACGTATCCTGTATTAGAACGCATGGCAAAAATACAACAATTACGCCATTTGACGCAATTAGGTATAGATTTCGACGTTACCGTATCTGAAGTAGCTGAATTTTTAGATATAATTGGGGAGCATCCCAATTTGTCATACTTTGAATATGGCCTTGTATGTTGGTCGGATTCTGATTCAGAAAGGATTATCCGTTGTAAAACATTAAAAACACTTGTACTCCGTAAATTATCTGGTTTAACCGATGATATGTTGATTAAATTACGAAAACATATTGAGAATGTCATATTTATACCTGAATGGAGTACCCCCTTTTCTACACCACCAACGCCATCATAATAATAATGAATGTTGCTCACATAATTAGTAATATTTGTATACCAAAAAAAATAATATAAATTAGATACCGTTCCAATAGACCTGTTTACAAAAATAAATTTATTATTCCAAAAAACAAAAGTTCCCATACAACGGAGCGGAAGTATATATGTTTAGATATGTATATAAAGGCTCCTGAAGAGAAATACGATAGCCTAGTTTTACGTACGAGTGGCATGCATTGACCATATCTGCCAAGACAGCGTAACCTGGCAGAGAGTAGTTTTGATAAACATCAACCCCTGTCATTTGAAGGGTTTGTACGTATTTATTGAGAGGTGATATTGATGCGGGGACGATATTGTCACTGGGGAATACATTACGAATGGCGTCAAAGCATTCGGCAAACTTTTCACGCAGGTCCGCTGAAAAGTGGTCCGATAGATAGTAGGATATAGTCAACATCGTATACATGACTCTCGATAAAAACTCAAATAAAACTGAACCATTATAAGAATAAATAAATTAGTAAATCTTCTTCCTTCTCATCACCTATCATATATAACACAGATAACATTTACTATTATACTTACATGAAAAAACATCCTTTTCTGATGAAACAATTCGGGTTACCGTAGAAAGTAACAATTCGCATGACCGAATCTTAGCATTGGACTTTGCTCGATTATACAATAACATCTTTTCGTCGTAGCTAATACTGTTTTCTTTCGCGTCATCACCATATTCTTCCATTGCACAAGAAGATAAATTCACAATATCCAGTACACAAGCGTCTATTTTTAACAAGATGGAATGGATAAAAGAGAAAATCAACGCCTTTGGTACAGATGTGTTCTTTTCGATTACATCCATTGCGTTCTCAGCATATGGATCATCGCAAAGCCGTAAAAACACGGGAAGATCATTCCACCAATCTCGGATCACATTATTCAACCGCACCAGAATATCAAAAGATACTTCAGCGTTTTTTGATGATCCATCAAGTTTCTGTGAATGTGTCTAATAATATTTTTTTGCAAAATAATGAATATAAATAACGTGTTTTGGAGCACTATTCAGTTTTTTTTTTTTTTTTACCATTTTGCAATTGCTAAAATGTTTATGTATAATAACTGAGAAGCTTACAGTTATTGCAGCCATATAAGGATTTGTACAAAGTTGTAGTAATCGATTATGTGCTTCAATCATCTCACATGTATGAATATCTTCGCCAGGCATCACCTCCATATATGAGACTTTCATATCCAATTTTGCAGAATATTGAACGTGCTTTGATTCGTCCATGATGAAATCTAATAATTGAAAATTATTTTCAGTGTAAAAAGCATGTCGTTGGAGTAAAACACGTTCCATTCCAGGCTGTAACCATGTTAGTTCCCCTTGCTGCTTGTGTATCCTTTGTTCAAAACTAGATTCAAGATCTTTGCAGAGTTGATGTGCAACTGTTGTCCACCTCCGCGATTCATTAACCCGTAAGAGTATAAATGTAGTAAAGTGTTGTAGTAAGTTGATGACAACAATTGTTTCTAGTTTACGTTTTGGATCATCGAACATATCAAAAAGAATATCTTTGCATTTGTCATAAAAGAAATTGGCAATGGCGCGTCTTTCTGCTGCGGAATGGGTAATCATTTGTCGTGTGGTGCAAAGAATATGAACACAAACGGCCAATGTAATAGGACATGTTAATGGATCTTGAAGGTTATGATGATGTTTGAGAAAGGTCGGGACATGAAGAAAAAGTCGTCTTGAGTTCTCATGATTACTGTAGATGCGGATGAGATGGTCAATGATAGGTTGATAATGCATGTGTAAACATGGTATGGTTGGATGTTTAATTGTATTATTTACGTATGATTGTTCTTGATAGTGTTGCTGTGGTTGCGGATTATGTAAATGTTGGTTGTTGGATGTAGTATTTGTTTTATGGAAGCATGATGATAGTGATGAACATGATCGTTTGTTGGACTCCAAGTCCCCAATGGATAGAAATACAAATCGAAACGTACGAAGAAGGAGGTTAAATGACATTGTTTCCAAGTGTATCAATGATTTTTGAAATACGCCTTGAAAGGGTGAAAGATGTGTCATAAAGGCATCACTGTATTGAAGTAGCTCCTGAATACTTTCAAATTTGTTATGTAGTCTGAGCAACCCGTCTTGAATAGTCAATTTCCACTCATACTCCTGCTTTTGCTGTGGTGAGATCTGCTGCCCTGCACTTGACATTACATTTCTACGAGTCTGTACTATTTTTTTTGATTCGTTGTTACTAAAATTCCTCCGAGCGACATTGATGCAATTATCATGATAACTATTATTATTTTCTTTATGTCTATTTTCTGTTGATAAACATTGTGTATCATTTTCCAATTGTTGCATGGCATTTTCTAATTGTTCTATCTGGTGTCTCCAGTAATCAATTGCTTTAACTGCAAACTCTTTTGGCAAAACATCATCGTCATTATGATCACTTGTTACCTGTTCAAATGGAATGCATTTTAAATTGAGCTTTGTACAGCGAACACACACTTTTGCAGTTTTGGTTGTCCAAAAACAGCCTCGCTGACGTTTCTTGCATGCTTTTTTGTTTACACAACAATATTTGAAAAGAAAAGTTAATTATTTTATTGTCCCTCATTGTTTTTTAAACTTTTGTCTACCTCTCCTCTTTACTCCTTCACTTTGGTGTGTCGTATCTCCCTACAAAATAATAATATACGTACCATGGCAAATTGTTTTAGAGGACATATGTGTAATATATATATATACGTATCAAGTGGTTTTGTAAAACTTGTGCAGGAAATCTTTTTGTAGTTCAGGAACGTTTTAAAGGTTAAACTTTAAAAACCGCATACGACAATAAGATGGTGGTACAACATTGGTAAAGTTAGCAAAAATAAAATTCTATATTACATTATGTTTGTATACAAAAAGATAAGAAGCGCTATTGATACATATGCTTGATTATTCCATCAAACAAAAATTTCCATACAAAGCAGATGGTTCATATATTTTCAAATGATTATACAAAGGTTCTTGAAAAGATTGTTGTAATAAATTTGATTTAACAAAAATGTATCCGGAATTAACAATATCAGCAACGAGTGCCATCCCGGGTAAAGAGTAGTTCTGATAAATACTAACATCACCAAGTTTATGTGTTTTATAATAGATGTCAAGAGGGGACTTGGACTGAGGCACAATATTGTCCGGTGGAAATACATTACGGATGGTGTCAAAGCATTTGATAAATTTATCACGGAGACCAGGTGATATCCCATGATTGTTAGAAAAGAATGATATGTTAAGTACGGCATATATTGCTCTTGAAATGAATTCAAACATGACTACGTATAACAAGATAATAGGAAGTAATGAACATTCACATCCATCCATCGACCCATATATATATATATATATACCACTCAATTTAAACGAATATGATAAACGTACATGGTAACATGTCTTGTTGTAATGTAAACATTCTAATTATAGTGGAGAGTAATTGTTCGCAAAATCGTTCGGCAGAATGTAAAGTAGCTCGATGATACAAAGAGCTATTTTTATCATGACTAATACTTTCGTTACCTCTTTCTTGGAATCTTGTTGGTTGTCTTTTTATATCTAGCACGCAGCCATATATTTTGAATAAAATTGATTGTATAAAAGAAAAAATAATTGCCTTGGGAACGGATTCGTTGTTTTCTAGCACATCTGTTAGATCCATTTCATATAAATCATCACATAATCGCAGATATGTTGGTAGATCACTCCACCATTCTTGAATAACCGTATCCAATCGTTCTAGAATATCCAATGTAATCTCATGAGTGCTAGATAAAGAACTATCAAGCGTATGTATGTGACTCTATCAAAAATGATATATTATAACAATAGATGTAATGATTAAAGAATTACTCAACAGAAGATCTTGAAAAATAAAATAAAATACTTACCGTAATAGCGGCCATATAAGGACATGTGCAAAGTTCGAGCAATCGATTATGTGCTTCAACCAAGTCGCAGGATCCTTCATCTTCCCCAGGCATGGGTTCCATGAACATAACAGTCATACCTAGTGTTGCACTATCCGCCCTAAACATCTTTCCCTCAATTATGATATCCAAAAGTTGAAGTGTATTTTCCGCATACGAACTATGTCGTTTTAATAGAACACGTCGTACTCGAGATGTCAGTTGTCGTATGAATGGAACTGCTTCTGTTTTATCTTTTTCTCGTTCAATATTTCCAGATTCCAAATCTTTACAAAGGCTGTATGCAATAGTCGCCCATCGTCGAGCTTCAGTAAATCGTAGAAGTACAAACATGGTAAAATATTGCAGCAAATTGATAACAATTACAGTCTCAAACTTGCGTGTTGGATCATCAAACATATCATATAACATCTCCTGGCACTTTTTGTAGAAGAAATTTGCTATTTCACGTCGTTCTATTGCAGAATTTGTAATGATACGTCGAGCTATGCAAAGTGTATGTATAGATACAGCAAGTGTAATAGGACATGTTAATGGATCTTGAAGATTATTATAATGTTCGATAAATGTAGGTATATGAAGAAAAAGGCGTCGTGATGTGTGATGATCTGTATATGAGTTTATAAGATGGTTGATAATGGATCGATAATGTATATTTAAATAAAGTGATGGCGTATGTTCGATAACCACCATGGGTGAATAATGAAGGGATGGTTGTTTTTTCAGGTTCCTTTCTTGCTTCGCGTTGTCCAATGAAAATATAGCATTAAAGACACATAATAGTAATCTATGCGATGTGCTCTCAAGTTGTATCCAGGGTTTTCGGAATATACTTTCAAAGGGTGAGAGGTGTTTAATAAAGGCATCGCTATACCCCAATAGATCTTCAATGGTTTCAACTTTGGTGTGAAGTCTGAGTTGACCGTCTTTGATGGTTAACTTCCACTCAGGGTGCTGCTGCTTTGACGAGGTTATTAAAATTGACCGATCATTAACATTACTATTTTCGTGGTTGTCATGATTCGTTTTAGATAGATATTGCGCATCGAGTTCACATTGTTGCATGTCGGTTTCCAGTTGTACTATTTGGTGTCTCCAATATTCAATTGATTTGGACGTGAATTCTTTTGGTAATACATCATTGTCTTCATATTCGTTGACATTATAAGGTTCTTTCGAGGGAATGCACCTTAAGCTCAATTTTGTGCAGCGAATACAACAAGCTGTAGTGCTTGTTGTCCAAACACAACCGCGCTGTCGTTTCCTGCAGGCTTATAAATAATAGTAAAATTAATACTTTATTTTTTATTTGTTTGTGTGCTCTTTTTTTTACAAAAATAGAAAAAAAAAATACCATGGCATATTGGTTTCCGAGTAGACATAATAATGGATCACCAGAACAGAAGATAAAAAAAATTAGGAAACTGGAAGTACCTTATCTTTGCTTTATCCCCATTCAAAGTCATTTGTTCCGAGATAAGGGATTAGGATACAGCGAAACGAAACCATCCAAGTCGCCAAGATTGCATATTTTATTTATGGTTCTTGGCATTTATTGCCTTAATTCAGAAAACAAATTAGCCTGGTACAACACAAGTGAACCAACAGAATATGGGTGTTATCTGCCATTCAAAGAATGCCCTCTATATCATGTACAGTATGAGATATGTATACCTCTTTAAAATTGATTGTCAAAAATTAATAGGAAGTGTGTGAGATATTAACCTATCTGTTGTCGATGGCGCTGTATCATTATTGAGAATACTCACCACATAACAATAATCGTATTGTTCACTTATCTTACATACAGAAAGTTGAATAATGTTAACACTAATAGAAAGCGAACCTGTAGTATTTTATGCATAAATTTGAAGCAATTGAGTCGATTATGAACATTATTTATGAAAACCATCTGCTGTATCACTATAATCTTGCTCTTTCATTTTTGAAAAAGTATTCAATTTTACCATCATACAAATATGATGCTACTTGTAACAATAATAATAAAAGGTGATTACAATTTTGTCTAAATGTATTATTATAATTATTTAATCCAAATCTATAGCAAAGTTATTCACTTGTACTAAGTAAGCGTTGCCACTTAGATCTAGCACGTAAACATCATCAAAATAATGTTTTCCATCATATCCTCCAAAGACGATCAGCCTGCTGTCGTACATGACCATTGTATGATATCCCCGTGCAGTTGGTGCCTGACCATATACTTTTCGGATTTCCCATGCCATAGTCACTATATATAGATAATACAACTGTAAATATTATTTTGTTCTACTGATATTGTATAGTAATCAAAACGATGCTTACCAAAGTTTAGCATTAATAAATCACTACAGTAATGTGTTCCGTCATGACCACCCGTAACAAATAAATAAGATCCAATACAAACAGAAGAATGTGATAAACGAGGTACTTGAGGGTCTAAACTAACCGTATGCCAACGATATGTTCCTAAATAATAACAATTGTGTCATTTATATTTCTACAGGTCTTTTATCCGATAAAAACACCTTATATACACCAATATACTTTACCTAGATCCAGTAAATGAACATCACCAAAACATGTATGACCATCACTTCCGCCATAAATGACAAATTTGTCACCCACTAAAGTACCAGTATGATAACCTCTTGAAGTTGGTTTCCCGCCTTTAGTTTCTACTAGCGACCAGACATTTTCTTTTAAGTTAAGAGAATATACATCATTCAAAGCATGAACACCATCTCCGCCTCCAAAAATATATAAATGATTGCGCCAAATTACAGATACATGAGCACGACGTGGTGATGGAGTTGGTCCGGTCGTTTGTAGTCGGGACCACGTCATTGAATTTGTATCAAGCACATATAAATGGTTATAATATCGAGGTCCATCTCCTCCACCAAATAAATATATTTTGGACTCTTCTTCATAAACAGTGCAACTATGTGCACGACAAGGTTGGGGTATATCACCATACACTGTAGGTTTTGACCATGTAAATGTATCTAAAAAAAGGAACAAAGAAAATTAAATTAAAGTTTTGATGTGTTCCTGAAAAAAATAAAGCCTCTGGCCGCGGGACTTTTTTTCGTGGGGTTTTGTTGTAAATGCAATAATATATAATTATATTTATACACAAAAACATACACAAAAACAATTGTGGGGCGAGTTAACAATATAAACATATACAAAATAAAAAAGATAAAACAATTTACCTAGATCAAGTGTATGAAGTTTTGCAAATCCACCCTTATTATCAGTACCACCAAAGACAAACATAACTCCATTGGCAACAACACTTGTATGAGCTCTAATGGGTCGTGGTGCATGACCATAAGTGACAGCGCGCGACCAGTACATAGCCGGTGCTGGTGCTACTGAAATTGCTGGTTTTGAAACTGGAACAGGATCATGCGATCGTTTTGTTCGATCCCGACGTGAAGAAGAATGTTGTGATGATGATGATGATGACTGTTTTTTATCATTATTACCAAGTTGTTTATTGCTTTCTAATATAATTAATCATTCACATCCTTTCTTTAATTAGTTTTGTTGTCATGAATTTCATATTTTAATAAACTCTTGTATATATAACTTTTTTAACATACGATCTTCGGATCGGCGTCGTTGCATAGATGACCATCGTAGTGAAGGTGATAGTGGATATACAACGCTATTTATTTCATGATTATCACGACTACTTTTTTTAAAAAAGAAAATTATTTTTTAATGTATGAAAAAAATAAAAACTTATATATACATAAAATTTGAGTGGTGTTCTATTATAAAAAAATAATACAATATAATACCTAGAAGTCAACGATTGAAGAGTAGACGTGGTTGATGAGGGGGAACGTTTTATTTTAGAATTAATAGACATGTTTGACATTGATGTTTGTTGTCGTAATTGTTCGGATTCGGAAGGACGTCGATTTTGTTGAAATGATTGTAATTGTCGAGACATTATTATTAGTAGTAAAGATTATATGATATTATAATAAAGGAAAGGAAAGGAATATGTATTTAAAAAAAAGTAAGAAAAGAAGAAAAGGTATTTTATAATTCTTATGATAGAGGATATATATAAGCTACTAATCCGTTTGCTTGCTGTGTGTGGCCGAAATATGACACACACACCAAGTTGGCAAAGCTGGGAAGAGAGAGGGAGGGGAGTAAGAGAGAATTCATGGTTCGCCGATCGTGTTGTGTGTTATGTGCGTACCTGTGTTTTCGCCCCCACTCACATTCCCTTAATAAACTTATAATAACTTTAAATCTATTCTCAGCTCCCTAAGGAGAACAACAAATTCTATGAAGTATTTTACAGACACTCGGAAATCGAATCAAGAAAAGTAATTGTTCATCAATTGTTGTACAAGTATGTCCGGGTATGTGGATCTGTTAAAAGAAAAGTTTGCGCTTTGAACTTTCTTCCCACTCTTTTATTATTATTTATTTCTTAACTTTATTAACTGCTTCATTATTTATAAAATATATGATCAATGATACCGTCATATTATATGATACTAATGGCGGAAACATAATTAATTTTGTTATTTTGCCAAAATTTGTCGAGAAAAATATTGTAGATATACCGTACATGATATAAATCAGTTGAAATAATTAATTAAAAAAAATGGTGGGGGTTGAAAGTGCTTCTACTATTTCAGTGTTGTAATTCATTCTGTGTAAAATAGGTAACTGTTTTATGGCATCAGCTGGTGTGACAAAGTAACACCGGTTATACTTCATGAGAACACGATTGCACTCTCTTTTGTATATGCTACAACAAAAACAAAAAGGTATATTTTTTTAATGAGTAGATAAGATATATGGAGTACATACGTAGAAATAATATTGTATCTACTTAATTGGTCAAGTGCCATTGAGGAGATCTATGCGATTTTTCTTGTTCTCAACATAAAGCTTTTGTATAATACTCTCTAATAGCTATAATTCCATTTTCGTAACTATATATAATAAAAGGATTTAGGATCAACAAGAATGATCAACATGAATATTACTGTACTGCTACATAAAGTATACGGATCACTGACACTTATCATAACTAGTAATTGTTAACAGTTTAATTGTAGTTAAGCTCGTTGCAACATCACAAGAGCAACGATATACAACATATATTATATATTTTTTATGAAGAGTTAATTAATATTTACTAACTTGAACAGAAATGTACCTATTATTCTAGTATAATCGACAAAAAGGAAAGATTTTTTTTATCAATTAAAATAAATTTCCTAAAAACAATGTGCCACAATAGGATAAATAGCTATATTAAAATAGTAATTTTTTTTTGTGCATACATATTTTTTTTTTTGAAGTAACCGGGTGAGGTTAAAAATTTTATTACGGTAGATACATGTATGAAAATAAAACAAAGGGATGTAACACCAAAAAAGAGAATAATACATAATATGCAAGAGACAATGTGACTTTATACTAACTAGTAAAACAGTAAAGCAGAGGATAAACAAAAATAGTGTTTTTTTTTTTTTTTTTTTTTTTTGTAATCTAAATAGAGGAAACGGAAAAATAGAAATTTTAAGAAAAAGACAGGGCTAATCATCAGAGGGAGCTTGTAGAGAGTGAATGATTTTTAAAGCTGACCGAGAAACTTGTAGTGGATCAAACGGTCTATTGTTAAAAATCAAGTTCCAGTGTGAACGCCATATGGCAAGCAAAGTTCCTTGGATAACGTTAGTGTATTTAACAAAAGAGTTGGGTGGTATCAGGTCCCAGCGAAGATCCATAATTACCCGAAGAAGGTTATGTTCATCAGGCTCACAATAGAATATAGGTCCCCATGTACGAGTCCAAACTGCCCAACGTAATGGACAGCTTACTAGAAAATGGGAAGAACTATCGATTGTTATATGACACAGTTGACAGATATTGGTAATGCGAAATTCTGGGATTAAATCATGTAAGCGTTGTGAGGTCGGAAGAGTGTGATCCACTGCTCGGAACCAGAGGTTTCTTCCTACAGAGAACATGGATAGGGACCAAAATTTGGCCCATCATTGAGCTGCAGTAATGTCTTGAATACGAAGTGAACAATGGAGGTGTTCAGTATTATATGATTGTCGATAAAGTCGGGTGCTGAAAGGTGTTGTTGATGAAAGCAAAGTGCAAGAGTGTAATAAAGAGGAAGCATCATGGGTTCCAAGATCAACGGAATGACTGGCTAATGTAGATGAAGAGTCGAAACATAAACGTGCAAAAAAGAAACGAGGTTGACGTTGAAATGCAAGAATGTTATTAACGATCTTTTTTGAAATCTGTGGATATTGTCGTTGGCCATCTGTAGGAAAGCGTGGATGAAGGTAATTGAGATTTGTATCAAAAATATAAATGTTGGCTGTTTTGATTTTATGAAGAGTCGAGTGTTGAGCTGTAATTTCTGTATACGTAAAATCGTCTTGTGGTTGCACAGTAGAACTAACCGGTAGTTGTAATGCTAAACGAGGTGATATTACTAGTTGATCCATCTGAATTGATGTGCGATCAAAAGCAGAAAATAAAATATGTGAGAAGAGTTCTGGCCTTTGTTTCCATGACGGTGAGCGAGATTCAGGAAAAACAAACAAAAGACGATGATCAGATAGAGTTGAATTCGAATACAAAAGATGATGAGCAAAATAAGGAACAATAATATCAGTCGATGGTAAGAGGTCATTATGATGACCATTGTGCGAAATTGTTGGAACGATGGGGTAATATAAAACTGGAATGAGCCAACGAAGACTAAGAGCATGTTGTTGTAATTGTGGATCAATTAGTTGAACACCGCCTTGAGATCATAATAAACAAAGTTGATCAAAAGAAAGTTTTAGAAAAGTCTGGTGAGTCATAAATTTGTATATAATAGATTTTAACTTCTTCCAAAAAGTGCCTTGAGGTGCTCCAGTTAACCTTAAAACGTGCCATAAGTGTGATAAAATGAGAGTATTCATCATCATGGCTCGTCCTCTAATAGATAATTGGCGCTGGAGATGTATATTGCATTGATGTTGTATAGATAAAAGTAGTTGAGACAGGTAATGATTGTGTTGTTGTTTTGAAGAAAAAAGGGGGAAACCCAAATAAACAACAGGTTCGGTATTGGTACAATCATGACATTCAGGAAAGCCCTTTTCAACCAGTTTACGATTCCATTCAGGTTGTGGTTTACCAGATAAAGAAAGAGAAATGGTCTTGTGTGTATTCAGTTTGGCATTTGAGGCCGTTTGATAAGTGACTAGATGGGAGGTGAGCCGATCCAAATCTGATTCATTGTTAGAAATATAAAAACATTATCTGCATATCCCAATACTTTTAAAGGGAGTGGTGAAGAAGCACAATGTGGCGCTAAAGTTGGAGGCGTAGCGGGAATGAATCCAACAAAATGATGATCAGATAAGATGGTTTGTAATAAAGATTCAATAGCCAAGTTCAAGAGGATCGGAGACAAAGGATCACCCTGTCCAAGGCCCCTGTGCTGAGTGATGGTATTGCTAAGATAACCGTTGATGTTAATACGAATTTTAGTATTGAAAAATAATCGAAGGACACTTGTAATGGTGAATGCTGGTAGGCCAAACGTTTCCAATACACGTGATAAATACAATGGGTGAATCTGATCATATGCCTTTTCAAAATCGAGCAATAATCCCAGTGTTGTCGAATTTGATTGATGCTTTGCTTGTTCCATCATTAGTCATACTAGCGTACTAGTAGCCTATTATCGGCAATGAATCGGTTTGGCAGGAAACCAGTTTGATAGGGCGTAATTAATAGTGGTAAGCCTTGAATTAAATGTTTGTTGAGAATTCTTATAAATATTTTTGCATCACAATTAATAATGCTTAAAGGACGCCAGTTTCTCAGTGAAGACAAATCCCCTTTTTTTGGAAGAAGTACTAAACACGTTTCTTGCCATGAAGAAGGATAAATCGCGTCTGTGCAAGCTTGTGTGTAGATTGTCATAATAATATCAGAGTAAAGTGGATGTTGAAAGAAAAGATACCAAAAAGAATATGATAATCCATCAACCCCAGGACTACTTTGTTTAGGAGACCGTTTGGCTGCATCTCGTAATTCTTCGATGTCAAATTCAGCTGATATAGGCTCAGCAGCAGAGGAATCTAGATAAGGGTTGGATGGTAAAGTATTAAGGATGGTGTCGATTGATTCATCCATGACATCATCGGCTGTATATAGCGACTGATAAAACTGAATTGCTGCTTCTTGCATTCCCATTGGGTCAGAATATAGTGTACCAGTAGTTGGATGTTGGAGTTGTGCAATATAATGTGATGTTTGTCGTTGTTGTTGGATCGTGCATTTTAAATAACCTACCGAAATTTCACTTTTTTCACGCCATGTGGTACCAGAGCGGATGGCTAAAATATCTGTAATTTCTTTTTGAAGTGTTGTGATTTGCGTCTCGATAGTAGGAAGAATTTGAGCTCGTATAACAGGTGATTTTTGTGAACGCAGAAAGTTATTCCTTTTACTTTGCAGAGCTTTCAGTTGTTTTTGGCGCTATGAACCACGGTCTCGGCAGTATTGTTTAATAAATTTAACCATATGAGTTTTGATAAATTCCCACTGCTGTTGTGGTGTGCAAGTTGGATCAAGAGTTGGATGTAGAGAAGTAAGCATTTTAGCAAATTGTTGACGAAAATCTTTGATGTAATAAGGGTAGGGTTGGCTCTCCAAATTCCTTTCCCATTTTTTGATGAAACTAATTTTAATGTCAAACAGAGCAGTGCATGATCAGTCCACTGTTTATTGAGGTATTGGAGTTCAGGTGAGTGTATTCTGGTGCGCAATGCTGTGACTGTATAGATATAATCCAAAACTGAAAAGATTGAAGTTCCTCGTCTAAATGTTGGAATATCAAGGTTGGAATGCAGTTCCCGCATGCAATTAGTGAAACTATTGAATAGTAGTGAATGCCATTCAAAAGGGGCATTTGAAGTAAAATCGGATTTATGTATATCATAATTGAAATCCCCAGCGAGAATTAAGTTATCCTGGATAGAGGGATTATTAAGTTGTAATGAAAGATCATTAAGTATTTGTGAATAAAAGCGATAACGTGATGACTTGCCGTTGGCTGGGGCATAGATCACCATAACATAAAGTGGATCAAAGTAATGTGAAGTATGAGTAACTTTTGCTAAGATGACGCGTTGATCAGTTGTGATAGACACAACTGATAAAATGATTTCTGGTGACATTGATATGGTGCATTTCATTTGTAATCGCCAATAATTTATTTTATTTCAATTTTTCAATTTTAAAATCCGCTTCTTTATTTGGTGATTTGTGTTACATTTATTACTTTTAACATGTAGTTGTTTTTGTGCCATCATAAAGTTAAGTGTTCTATACTAAAACTTTTAATAAATTCTACTACCTTTTTTGTATGCTTATAGTATGATTATGTTCTGATAAAACACTAATATGTGTTTATAAATTTAAGCAGATAGATACATTACATTACTCAATAGTCTTATATCATAGCTTAAAACTTAAAACTGACTCCCTCCAACCCTATTTTACATTTTTTTCTTGTGTTTTGCATAAACCAAAATCAAGAAACTTATCAATGTACTTAGTATTACATTGCCTTTGAGAAACGATTTATATTATATAATTGTTATCGTTAATTTTCATTTTTCTGTTTCTTTCAGATATTACATTTAATTTTTAAAAAAAATTATTTCTCGAAATTAATGATTTTTTGGAAAAATATAATAAAAAAATTAATAATTAAATCAAAAAAAAAATATAATACGTATATGAAAAGTTAACTTTTTTAATTTCATTATTGGAAAAATAATAGTTAACGTTTCTCTTTAGTATTTAATTATTTTCAGAATCAATTCTGCAATTAATATTAGCACTTAGAACTTAGAACTCTCGATTTTCTCATTCTTTTTAATTAATAGCAAAAATAACTACAGCACACACTACTGTAATATTATGAAGCTTATAAATATGAGAAATATAGTACAGTTAATTTGTTTGAGCATTAATATTAAATGAAGTAAACTTTATCAAATATATGTATATTTTTGGTAGACTAAAAGTTTTTTCTATAGTTTCTTATCTTTATATTATGGCCTTAGATTCCAATATTGCGATACTGTTGTGTTACAGCTCATTCTAATATTTTCACCTACTACTTGTATCACGTGATTTACTCCACCTATGCTGGAGAACTCCGACATGTAGTTTTCATCTTTCAATGTTGTCTCTTGCCCAGCCAAAATGGTCAGAAATGGGCTATGACCGACCAACTTTGACAAGCTTCAACTTTTTTTTAAAACATTTTTACAACTTTCTAAACTTTAATAATTGTTTATAATAAGCTTAAAAATGATACTTAAAGTGTGGATTTATAAAATATTGATTTAGTGTGAAGTTGAAGCCTCTAGAAACCAGTGGAAATTATTGGCGATTACAAGTGAAATGCACCATACCAGGCCGCAATGCTTGGTCCAGATAAAAGAGATAGTTTGAAATTGAAAATTTAAAGATGATTGAATTTGTTCAGTAGCTGCATGGCTTTCTTGTAAAGCAATTAAATGAGGTTTTTGTTGTTTTAAGTGTTTGATAAAGTTTGATTCTGCAGATGACTTATGAGTTGTTTTGATAAAACCATTGTAGTTGAGTGACAGAAATTTTAAATTAAAACTTCTATTCATCATTATTGTGTTTCGGTGGTGGTGGTGCCTGATTGGCCAAGACTAACTTTACCATGAGCTAAAAATTCGATACCTTTTGCAGAGGGTCTAATAGCTCGTCCGTGAGATGATAGGTGATGATTTTGTTTTTAGAATGCACAGAACCGTTGGCCAGCCACAGTGTCAGATTGAGATAGAGTTTCAATTTTTTTGATAAGTTGACGACAAGCCATAACACTAAGGTTATCTATTTTGGTGTGTGTTGAGCTTCGCAGAGATAAAGATGATAGGTAATTCATATCTGCTTGCACACCTGCTATATTTGCTACTGTGACTGTGGTATCCTTGGTTGGCGATGCGGATATTTCAGCAATGGTATGTTCCTCAATCAGAGCTTCGAGGGACTCCATGATCAGATCACCTTCGGCATCAATAGTTTGAGAAAGTCCCTGATAATCGCCGTCTCCAGATGTATCAGGCAATGAAGTGGTATTATCATTATGTTTGGTGTTGATGTTAAATGTTATCCATTTCTGTTGTTTTCATCAGCTTATCAAATTCAATTAGATCACCCTTTTGATCTTCCTGTTTACCATCTGTTTTTTCATCCATTTTATCATCCTTTTTATCATTCTGTTTATCATCCTTTTTATCATCTTGTTTCTCATCCTATGTATCATCCTTATGCTCGTCGCATTTTTTACCATTATTATCGTCGTTTTTTGCGTCATCGTCTGTTTTCTTTTTTCCATCTTCTGTGTTGTTGTTGCTGTTGCTAGTGGACGACTCATGAGTTGCACTCTTAGAAGACGAAGCTATTTCCTCACCGGGTTTGCCTTTTTTTCCTTTGTTGGAGTTTTTAGTGAAGCGCTGAGGATCACTACCAAGTGTTTTACGTTTTTTGCTGTTACTATATGGGCATTCACGAGAGATATGACCAATTTCACGACAGCTCCAACATTCTTTTTGACTACCATTTAAGTTTGGGCAATCCCGATGCTGGTGACCCTGTTCATGACACCAGGTGCAATAAAGCGGTATATCCGCCCAGGTAGCATAAAAAGCATGTTCATATTCTCCAGCCCAATCAATGATATGTTTGAGTTCTTGATAAGGGTGTTCTTCTAAAACTGGTTGACAATCCAATATAGCATATCCAGAGCCCATAAAAAAATTTGTAGTAGGTTCACGAAAAGAGCCAATGTCTAAAATTCTACCATATGGTTGAAGGCTTTCTTGTAGAGTACTCAACAGTTCAGCTTCACGAATCAGTGGCAGACGAGAAAGACAAAGTTTACAAACGATCCCTTTATTAGGCATGGCGCATGCTCCAAGGATCCTGGTTTTATTTTTTGGAAATTCAAGTCCGACGGTAAGTGCGCGCTGCAAGACATTGTTGTCATCAAAAGCCAATTCTAAAAGTACACAATGTTTGCCTTCATGAAGTGGAATGACTCCCATCAATTCTGGAAATTGTTGCTTGGCCATCTGAATGACGGTCAGTTCATTTTCAGGTCGTGTGCTAATGTCAATAAAAACACTTTGGTAGGGACTGTTGCCTACACGCCATACATGTGAATGAATGGAAGTCCACTCAGTGGGTGACTTTTGTGTGGTGCTGCTTATGTGAGTTTCCTTAAGAGTATTGTGCATCAGTGATACACGTTTATTTTGAATTATTTGAGACCAAGTCATTTGAGGGTCCAATAGCCTAGGAGCATGTTTGGAATCATGTAAGGTACCTCCTTCAGATGGTTTCGTGTTTTGTTGTGGAGAAGCCATGAGTGCATACATATTACATTCTACAGGTTTTTTCCAAGTTATTTGCGCCAATGATTTTGTGCTGCAAATTTTATGTAAGTGTCATTATTATTCGAGTTATGACTAAGATGATCATGTAATCTACCTTTTTGTCTATTGTTGGAGAAAATGAAATAAATAACGAATAGTACACAAATAATATTGCAATATATTTTTTCTCTCAAGAGCTCACGTTTTTGGTATACAATCGATGAGTATCGTTTTTTATTCATGTCTGATCATGGATCGTTCTTATACCCTAAAACGTTAACAGTAGTAAGATTATTTGCAACTATTACCAGCACCTGCGGCCAGAAATAATGATACTGCACCATTTGGGTCATGACCTTAGTATGCCGTATTAAGAAATTGGAACAATTCATCACATTCTTAGATGCACACTACCATGACAATTTCTTCTATGAACGCTGAAGATGGTAACATCGATCATCAAGAATCCGACACTAATACTGATCTATATATTACTGAAAGGACGCCTGAATCTGACTTCACACCATATTCTGTCTTTAGAGAAGCACTTCAAGGTCGATTTAGAAAAAGGCTTCGTTATCTACTACCTAAAGCAGACTACCAACCATTTGTTATCTGAATTCTTTTGAAATACTGCCCGTAACTATAACCCTGAAGCTCTTAATAATGTCGATATTAATTGGAAGATCATGCGCTGACCAAATAATCAACTACAGTAGTAATTTTCAAATAGACATGTTTGTGACATCTATAAGAGTAGTCACAAAGAGAGGAGAAAAACTAGATAGAAGATCTAGTAGAGTCAATGTGAAAATAGAGCAATAGATAGCAAGTGACAGAACCAAGTATAAGCGGCATCAAGGCTCTTCTTGATGGTGTTGCTGATAGGAATTGGGATGGAATTTAGTACCTTCATAGTAGCATAAAACTGTGTTAGCCAATTCAGAGGGGAGCTACCTAGCTCCGAAGACAGCGTATATAAGGTGCATACATTTTAGAATCGAATTTTTTTCTGTCTATTTTCAATGGCCTATTAATAAACACAACTAAATCCAAAACAAAAACTAACCCACAAAAATGAAAGATATAACCATGGAGAACAATATCTGTGGATTAGTCTGTTTGGTTTTCACAGAAAATATTTTTTTTTTGAGGCTCAAAGTTGGTAGGTGATTTCCAAAGTTGAAACACTCGCAAATCTATATAAAAATAACGGGTATATATTTAACCGTATATGGATATATGGATATTGTCATTTAATACATAAAAATAGCATCATAAAATGGGAAGAGTAAAGAAAAAGATGTAGAGCACAAAGCAAAAAAAAAAAAGATATGCTAGGCAAATTTGTTTCTAAAAGTTAAAATGTTGAAGAAAAGAAGTACTAACTAAAATGTGATTATTCATTCAAGTTCTTTACAAGAAAGCATTCATGGGTTTTTGGATGCTGCTAGTAATATAAAAAACCTAGAAATTATTATAATATATGTTAATGATATATTGAATTATATTGTTCAGTAACGGATGCTATATAAATAATTGAAGTCATTAGAAGTTCTAAAATGATATAAATCTCACTATAGAGTTACTGAACAAGTGGAACATATAACCTTTCATCTAATATCTAGACATGAGCCATTTACAATGCTCTTATAATGACATTTATATTTTATAGAAAGCATGGCAACCGAAGAAGTTTTTTTTTCTTCAAAACGAAGGATAATATTCATTACTATTACTATTGATTGGATAAAAAAAAATAACGGATGAAACAAAATGGGTAGATACTTTTAAATATAAAGGACAAGGTGTATATGTTTTTTTTTCTTTACGATGATATATATTTTGGATACGAGGAATATAAACTAGCATGCTGGTTGATCCGTCTCAATCGCTTCACTTTCTTCGTTACTTTCAATATATAGCGGATTACTGGTATTGGATTTTGTTTGTGATAAGTTCTTTTTCTTATGGCTATGATGCTGATCTTGCTTGATTACGATCGGTATTGACTGATTTTCTTTTTTTACTATGGGTTTATGGGGCTTTCTCTTACTTTATGTACGTGTTTGACAGTACCTATATAATAACTATACACTATTGCACCATTCAATTGACCTTGAACTTCTTTTTTTTTCTCATTCACTAATAACGCGTCTACAATCTCGTTCCACCACTTGTATATATTAACAATCACCCCTCTTCTTCATCTCATTGTGTTCCTTCGATCCCTTCCACATACTTTTTTCTCTAATAGTTCTGCAGTTATTTTTAAATAATTTTTTTTCTTGTTAAACATATTTTTTTTTCTTGGAAGCGATCCATCTAATACGCCTGTGTACCTTTTCTTCTTTTGTGTATTGTTTATAAATAAATCCAAGTTTTACATATACTCAGGTACATAACCAAACATACTGCAGGTAGATAAAATAGAAAGAGACTGCATATATGCACAATCATATCAACTGTTTGCATTTACAAATCCATAACGAAAAAAAAAAAAGTTTCAGGTTCGCTTACAGATTCTTAAGAACGCGGAACAGAATCTATGCAGTGTATTAAGCTATGGAAACTCTGTTGGTACCACTATAATATACTAGCTGGTATCAACAATTTGTCGATATTCCGGTGATATCCTGTTGATATCAAAGACGTAAACAATACTATCAAATTGTTGATACCCTGTTGATACCTCCCTTTTTTTTTCCAGTGGAGTATGTATATCCGTACTGTCGTGCCCACAGAAACGGGTCTGCCCAATATGGGAAGCCCCGAGAAAAAGATGTCAAACAGAAATAATTTGAGATAAATGCGAGTAGTAAAAAATAGAAAGATGGGACTAAAGTAAATATAGTTGAGAATTTGTTTATTCCTGAAATAAAATAACTACTCTTTTATATCTTTTCTAAATTATGTAACTATATTATCTTATCCGATCATGGCTAAACTATGTTTTATACGAATGGATGAGAGGACCTATTATATTTGTTCTATTATAAATATTAGTATTTAATTAGTTATATCTTTTATCCTTGACGGAATGATGTTTGACCGATTATTCATGAATGGATGGAATATATGTGTTATTATGGTGGTTCACCACATAATTTAAAGATCTGTCTTATTCTCGTTTTGATGGATGATCCGTCACTAATAAAATCTCTCTCATAATTCACACACGGCAAAAATACGTAAATAATTAGTTGGAAATTATTTAATTGAAAAGTATAAACGGATATCATTCATTCCTCCTTTGTTCTCAATCATTGTCATCCTTTAAAAATAATATCTTGAGCGGTATCAAGACGTTCTTGAGTATATTATTATACCATACGTACCAATATTGTTTGAATAGCCATTTGCATTTCAAATGTTTAAACGAAGATTTTTGTCAAGTTTTTTAAAAAAAAGAAAAACCATTGAAGTTGCGTATCCCCTGAACCGGGCATATAGTTTGTAGGATGGTTACTGGGAACAAATTGAAGCTTTCCAATTTGTTATCGGTAACATTATCCAACAAAAATAGAGAGTTACCGGTAACATCCTCATCCTACTTTATGCCTCATGCGCCACACAACTCAGCTTTTGTAACCAGGCTGTAAGAACGTTTTTTATATTACACAGCCTTTTTCTTTCGTTTTTTTTTTTTTGTTCCATCTTCTTTATTGTCTTCCCAAATGACAGCTGACGATCAATATGCAGATGCATCTAATGAACCCAGTTTTGGGAAACAAAAAATAAAAATGTCGAGTTCATTCCTCATCATCACAATCATCAAATAAAAGCACAGTATGTGATACGTCCATGAAGATAAAAACCATTAGTTGTCTTCCTCCTAAAACAGTGTTTTACAATATTTGACCAGTTATCAATGATCATCAATAAAAAACGATTATGTACTTCAATGGACGTTAGTCCCAGCTGGCCATTCGATAATGATAGTCAATTCAATGCATGAGTAGTAAGTGTATTAATATGGAGAGAATATAGTTGTTTTTTTTTATAATAAACCTTTATCGTACATATACAAACTTTTTTTTTTCACAATTGATTTTTTTTTCTTTGGAATAAGTTCCTGACTATTATACTGGATGATGGAAAATTGCATTAATCCATCCAAGAATTTTACTGATGGTCCGAAAATTTTACTGATGATCCAAAAATTTTACTGATGATCCAAAAATTTTACTGATGATCCAAAAATTTTACTGATGACCCAAAAATTTCAAATCACTGTAATAGTAGTAATGCTGGGAGCCCATATATTTTGAGAAACTTTATATGTTATAATTCTCCTTCATTAAGAAGAAATGATATGAATCTTGTCATCTTTCTATTATATATAGGTATAATAAAATCCTGGGATAAATACTTAACATTACTACTGTCACTTATCGCTAGTGAATTAACCAATATTTATTATTGGTGTAGTAAAAAAAATAGAATGCAGTGTTTATATTTTTATAGATGGGGCAACTAAGGTGACACAAGACGACCATGGTTAGACTCGCTTTTATTTTATTTTTTTGGCATACATAAGATAGTTTTGAAAGTGGATGATAATATATTTGATAACAGCATTGAAGATTAAGCTTATTCAGAAATAATTATGTAAAGGGATGGATATCAGCTAATGAAACCGTGACGATAAATACCATGATTTTATTTTTTATAGGGGAACGGGGATATGAAAAAATGATTTATGCCATGAGGGGAAATTACAGCATATATTAATTCTGACAGGTTTTTTGGAGATTAGACATATAAGGAAATACATGTCACATACCGTAATGTATACAAGAGTTGGGAAAAAGTAAAACAGCCGTTGTCTCGATCTTTTCACAATTAAGCAGCTATCATTTTTCCTAAAAATGAAAGAACGTATGTATGTATTTGTTTTTATTATGCTTCGAAGAAAAGGGTTTTATGGGACTTATGATGAAACATGCCAGGTTTTAAAGAGATTATTAGTATACATCACTTAATATCGACCCAATATTTTATCTACTACGCAATAAAAAGGTGCCATAATAGTGTTCAGCGACCATGTTAGCCATTGTCATTGTCCACAAGTATCGAAACATTATATATTACTGGTCCAACAGTATGTACTAGCAATTGGGTAATTTATTTATTTTTATTCCCGCGAAACTCAATCAATAAATAAATTTATGCATCAAAAACGTTACACTACGTAATAAACAACCAGTTCTTTTTTTGGACTATTTAGGTCAAATGTTGCTATTTCCATTGCGATAAATAATCAAACAACTTGATGGATTTATTTTTTTCCCATCCGATTTTTCCATACATGTAAGAAGAAGCAATTAATTAACCATACCAAATGAGCATAATGGGTACGTAAAGCATAAGAAAAGATGATATTAGGGTGTTCCTCAACGACTTTATGATGCTAAGAAACTCAAATGTAAATCTAATTTATTGGTATTTAGTTTCAATATGTTTGATATGTACAATGATATGTTTTTATATTTTATTACGTACGTATATTATTGTTATTATTATTATTGGTATACGATTCATATATTATCATATATTATTATATGTGTCATTTGGTATAATAGAAAAGTAACCGATACTACTATGTTTGAGTTAGCTCTGTGTACACTATATTATTATTTATTATTGATGGTGGGTAGGATTATCACAATACGTAAGGTGTATCTCAATTAGAAATACGTATGTCAAAAATATTTTATCTCGACTTTCATTTCTTACAGCATGTTCAAGACAGTCATATTGGACCAAATATCTTATACGATTCCAAAGCATCCCGGAATTACGTATTCCTATTTCTAGCTGGTTTTGGTGTAGTTTTATAATGATCTTTGCTTAATATGTGAAAATGCCTACTCTTTATAGTAAATTACTGTCTTATATAGAAAAAAGAATCATACCTGATTCGGAATTTTAACTTTCTAAGCGAAGATTGGTTCTACAAATATGATTGTTATATCAAAGATCATGAAACAAGAGATAAAGACTCAAAAGATAATACGATGTAATAGGTTGATAAGGTTGATTATTAAAAATTAACTGGACTACTTTCTTTTGATATAACAAGTCTATTTATTTATAATAAATTACTTATCAAATATAAAGTTATCCCAAGTTATGTATTAATAGATCGCTTGTTCTACGTACATATATTTTAACCGCGTTATGAGAAATATAATAGTCAAAAAGACAGGAACCATAAGAATAATTTATAAGACCATGTTTAATATTATGAATATAAAATTTTCTATGTACGACGTACGTAGACGGATTGATTGAACCACAGCAATAAAAAAAAAGTGTCCCAATTGATGATCCACACATGCCAATATCAGGTAGAGCAATATCCGGTTATACTTAAAAAATAAAGGGATATTTTACAGTAGTAACTTCCACTTTTCGCAAACCCGACTCCTTTTACCTTATACACGCAACCGTTTGTCACCAGAGACCACTTCTTCTGCCTCTTTTTTATTATACTATTTTTTATTGCTCTTTCCCTTTCTTTTATTATTATTATAACTTTTGATTATTATTTCTTTCATTATTATTTCTTTCATTATTATTTCTTTCATTATTATTTCTTTCATTATTATTCTTTCCATTATTATTCTTTCCATTATTATCTCTTTCCATTATCATTATTTTTATTATTATTGCTATTCTTCTTTTTTTTTCCAATACATATTTAATAAAATCCGTACGCTTCTCTTATTTAAAAGTTTACCGTTTATATAAAAAAGGTCCCACGCTATTTATAATTATGTTTTGTTCTTGCAATTAATGTTTTCTCAGCCATAATGTCTCGGCCTCACACCTTTACTAAATTATAATGTCGGTTCTCGGTTCCTTCCATGTAGAACCGAGTTGGTTCCGGTTCGGTTCCGGTTCTTCGGTTCTCATGAGGATCCCTACTAGCTATACAGTAGTGACCTTCTCAATATTCAAGTAGCCGGCTTAACTAAGGCCCCTAACACATAGAATAGAGAACATGTAAATGCGTCGTTGTAATATTACTCTAAAAAATAATAACTTTATTCTAGTTTATAAATCATTATTAAAGATGTATAACAAAGTCTCAATGAATTTTACCTTGTCTGTTTTTATTTCCTATTATTATTAAAATCATCAAATATCACAGTTTCATGAAAGAACAACGACATTCGCTTTTCTATATGTTCGCATCTAAAGAATTTTTAACTTGGCAGTCAGTGTTCTGTTATTTGCCAGATTATTCATGTGGTCTTCCAGGATGTAGCTTGAAAGAAGACATCACTGCTTTCTCCATTCTTAATATTCACTGGCGGTAACATGCTTGGTAGAACCAGTGATGTGTGGGTCAAAGAGTCTTTCTTTGTTAGTAGAAACTTGCACTTAGTAGCATCAACTTGTAATTTTAACCAGAGTCCTTTAATGAGATCCGCGCTTCTTGGTGCACATAAAAACATGTAGAATACCTTGTATTCCCAGTTCCCCACAGTATCCATGGTGTATTTTGACATTATGATCCACTGTTGCAGTCTAACATAACATTCGATAATAATTTTATATTACACGATATGAAGTGTATGGATCTCGATTGTAAAAAAAATAGTATAATCGAGTAGCACCATTAAGCTAAAATAAGTAAATAAGAAATAAAAAAGTGTATTCATGTCAAGCCCAAGGTAACCCGGATCAATAATGATTATAATATTTTCAGAGGATCAAAAGGAACGGGTTTGATCATCCACTCATGTAAAGCTACCAACTAAGACCACATCATACATAGAATATAAAAAGCATGGATAAGCTGTTGTGAATTTAATTGTAAAGACACTTTATTCGTTCTTTTCATTAAGCATGATTTATATCGAGTCTCAGTAAATTTCTAATATCCCTTTTGTCTGTTTTATACCATTTATATCCCAAATGAACCAAATTCCACACCTGCTACTATCAGCCTTCAGTACACATCATTTCCTTATAGCATCTATCATAACTGATTACAAAATTGAATAAATAAAGTGCTAATACTTGGCCTATTACCTTGAAGATAATAGTTGACCAGATGTGACCACGAGGAGGTGATTAGCAATCCACATCCAAAAATGCCTACCACGAAAGCAGACCTAATGCCATCCACGAAGAATGACCAAAAGAAAAAAATGCCTACCACGAAAGCAGACCTAATGCCATTCACAAAGAATGACCAAAAGAAAAAAATGCCTACCACGAAAGCAGACCTAATGCCATCCACGAAGAATGACCAAAAAAAAAATGCCTACCACGAAAGCAGACCTAATGCCATCTACGAAGAATGACCAAAAAAAAAAAAATGCCTGCCACGAAAGCAGACCTAATGCCATCCACGAAGAATGACCAAAAGAAGAAAATGCCTACCACGAAAGCAGACCTAATGCCATTCACAAAGAATGACCAAAAGAAAAAAATGCCTACCACGAAAGCAGACCTAATGCCATCCACGAAGAATGACCAAAAAAAAATGCCTACCACGAAAGCAGACCTAATGCCATCTACGAAGAATGACCGAAAAAAAAAAATGCCTGCCACGAAAGCAGACCTAATGCCATCCACGAAGAATGACCAAAAGAAGAAAATGCCTACCACGAAAGCAGACCTAATGCCATTCACAAAGAATGACCAAAAGAAAATGCCTACCACGAAAGCAGACCTAATGCCATCCACGAAGAATGACCAAAAGAAAAAAATGCCTACCACGAAAGCAGACCTAATTCCTGTGTAAAAAGCCGAAAGCAAGTCGGGGCTGCAAAATTGAAGCTGGGGTGGGCAGGTACTGATAGATGTTACAATTCTTATAAACTTATCAAATACTTTAATATTATCAAGGGAGGAAGAATCTCTTTTTCGGTTTTATTTTTTTATGTAATTGCACCAAACTACATCCAGTAATAGCTAACTGTTTTCATCAGCCGCGCCATAATTACTGTTATTCATGAAATATTACTTAGACAACTGAAAATAGATCCTTGATATTAAAAGTAGCATTAACAATATAATGGTGGGTTTTTACTTTTATTTTTAGCATTGTATGTCGGGCTATTACTTACCTTCTACCTTGTTTTTCATTGAATTTTTTTAGTTTACTACTTGCTCAAGAAAAAGATTGATTAACGACTGAAAACGATACAACGTTATTATAAATTTAATTAAAATTAAAGAAAAGGTGTAAAGGTAATGTTATTTATTAGATAGAACAAAAAAGGGAAAATTGTGTGTATTTAATAGGCTAACATCTTTTTTGGTAAAGAAGTGATAGTGATTCTGCTATTTGCGTTGGTTTCTGTGTTATATTCAATAATAGCAAGTTGTCCATACAAACGATAGATGGGTACAATGCAAGTCATATCTTCAGCATGAAAATGGCTACACCATATTTCAAGATAGGGATTTACGTACCATTGACCAACGCTTTCTCTATGCATGCTGTATCATTGAACATATGCAAATTTATACTCTTTTGAAATGCCATCAAGTATTTGTATATGCCGGGAAAAAAATTGAATTTCACAAGGCCAGGTCATTGCTTTATGACGGTTGTCTGGCTAAAACAGAACTTGTACGTGTGCACCTCGTCGTCATCATGATTAAGTGCTACGGTATGTTTGTCCCATTATTTTTATTGTGTTCATTTTCCAATACTGATTACTGACGAATGGTTGACCATCACCAGCTTCGGTAAAATAAACAAAGTGTTGCCTGTACACAACATTATAAAACTGTAACAAGAACTATACAGTTGTTTTGGCATCAACATTTCTCGACCATAATTTAACGGATGTACATCAGGTGGCAACGGTTCACTACCAGGGACAAGAGTGCATGTTGAATATTTGTGGATAAAGTGAAAAATGAATGTGGATCGAATTGACTAGGGATGGATTGGACGAGATCCAGAAAACGGTTCAATAAATTAAAGTGATTTTGGTGATTCTGGAAAGGGCTTCAAAAGACCAAACAAAATCACGAGCATGAGTCTTTTGCAAAAGCCTTTTCATAAAAGTTGGTTCAAATGAGACTTTTCTGTTGGTGTCAATCTTCTTCAGATATCGATTGTATCTTTCAAACGAGAAGAGCCAGTAAGCGTACAATGGTCCAAAATCCTTGATCATGATATCCAAATGCATGTGAAGATGTATATTCGGTGTGATTTCTTCGGGTCCATATAAATCTTCTACACCGGTACAGAATTGATGGATTAAAGTGGCAGCTTCTTGAATCTCATCTATTGTAATAGACGGCTTAACCATTAATTGGCATGTATCAACAAACTTCAACCAGTTCTACAAGTATCCTCGTTCTAGGTGACCATCAAGTGCAACAGGCGAGTATACAATACACCATGATTTCCAATCATCAGCACACATATAAGAAAAAACTTGTCCATTTACAATTTTCCGTTTCAAGGAAACATAATCAAGCGGGAGAAGAATACCATCTGCGAGTGCTTGCATTTGTTGTAAGTCTGTATCCGTAAGAAAACTGTGACTAAGCCAGACTTTGGTCATTCGTTTTTCTGTGCAAAGGGACAAATTATCCATTGGGTCGATGATAGTACAACGGACAGGATCAAAATATTGAAGTCTGTGGAGCTCAGACCGCCTTGTACCATTTTCCCGTTCACATTTTTGTCGTTCAGCCATTGTTTCAGCACGTCGCCATTGCTCGGCATGCTCCCTATTATCGTCCATTGTACGTAATACCAGCTATCTACGTCAAAACCAGAATAATCAAGGTTCGTTGTACCAGGAATTGTGGCAACCACAGCGACTTGCGTACGAGATAAACCCACTTACTTTCCGAGCAGCAGGTACGTCACAAGCAACATTCAACAAAGCCAACCGAACGCGAGCCCCGTCCGGATGTTCTGTCGTGATAATTCTTTTACCATTATACCATTCCAACAACTTATCAACCATAGGTTGCAGGTGATGATTTATATCGGAAGTACTTGGTTCTCGAGGACAAGGCATCACACCAACAAGGATGACATTTTCAGTTTTAAAACGTTCAGATCGTGGGAGGTTATTGATAGTCAGATAGATAGCACCACATGAGTATGTCGAATTTTCGAATGGATCAAACCAATTAACATTTAAAGCTAATAGTAATGAGCGAGGCTCTGCAATAAATTGACGGCCATCTCAGCAAATTATCTTCACATGTCACCATCAAAAACATCAAAAAAGGTGTTAGCAACACGACTGCGATTCCGCCGTTCCTTTATCTTTGCATCAAAACTTGACCGCATGAATAACCTTGTAATACTAGAAGATAAAGGCTGGTACGAATATTCTTTTACCGGTTTCCAGTGATTAGCAATTGTTCTGAGCAGCACATTTTGACATGAGTTAGGATAACGGATGTCGTCGTTGGTGCATGTCCTTAGGCAGTTTGGATTGCCGAGAAGAAATAAGCTGTGGCAGCGTGAACAAAAAACATTTTATATGTTAAAGTAGAGAAGCCGGTAACACGACGTAAAGTTGCAAGTGAAGTAGAAATGCTGGCCGTTGGGTATATATTTTGAAGAAGAACAATGCAGAAGTTGATGATGATACTTGACAAGTGCTCGGGAACAAAATGAAGCTGGAATAGCATAAGGAAGGTCACAACGAGGATAAGTCCTGGGTGCTGATATATGTATATTTCTGGTGTAGTTACTGGTAGAGGATCAGGTAAGTGCCTTTTTAGTTATAGTTGTAAATATTATTCGGTTAGAATTCTGCTATTTGACACAATAAAAATCGCTATGTGTAAACCAACCTTGGTCATGATTTGCTACATCGTTTTCAACGTCTCCATCATTACCGATTTCGAGATCTTCGGCATCTATGACATGTTCAATGTCATTCAGCTTTCCATTAACAACCTCATTGTCGTCAACTGCACCTCGTCTTCATTATCAAAAGGAACCAGGCGACGGCTTGAAGTTGCATCTATAGTATGAAAAATCGTTTAATAAAGTTTGTACACGACTGCCACAACTAGAATATTAACCCATACCAGGAGAATGAGCAGGTGCATCATCAATTATAAAATCGTTTATATCTATATCCATATTGGCACCTGTAGATGATATAGGTGATCCAGTTTCACTTCGGTATTAGCTTCAATATTAGCTACGATGGCATACTATATATATAAATTAAAAATTATTGAATGTATTAACGCCACCATTGTGTGAGAATCCATTAGATGTAAATTCTCTTAAGGACCGTTATCCATGATATTCTCGCACTCGCGCGGTCACCATTTGAAAACCATCATTGGTCAAACCACACTGCCGGCAAAAACATGCAACTAAACGGTCATTGTGATTGTCCTCCATTTAATAAAAGGAAAAAAAGACAAGGAATTAAAAAGTGGTAATGGTACTGATTCTCTCTTTTTAATTTTAATTTATACCATGCTCTTTTCTATTACTGTACTTATAGCTTCTTATCCAATATTCCGTTATGGTTTCTATTACATGTTGTAATATTTTATATGAAAAATAATAAAATCTGAGTTTTCTTTTCTTTATATCTTTAATTACCCAACGTTGCATAATTTTCAATGGTTTATGGTAATAGAAATGATTATATAAATAACAAATCATGTATTGTTTATAAAAAAAATCCCTTTCCGCTTTCATGGAGTGTATGCAAGATATAAAAAAAATATTTATTGATAATAAAATGCAAAGAGTAAAAATAAATAAATCCCCCCTTTCATTGATTGTATTATACAGATAAAAGAAATATGTAACAAATAATTATTTGTTTATACCTAAAATGCAAAGGACAAAAACAAGTCGACTACATACCGAATTATCATATTATACAAAAAAAAAAGTCTATAAGCAATAAAAAAAAAGGGGGCCAAAAAAGAACACTACTTATATGCATTCACTTGCATGTTATCAAGTTTATGAAATATACAGTAAAAGGGAATCATTAAATACAAATATCATGTATAGTTTCAAAACAACTGTAACTCGCTTATTTATTTATTTAATGATCCCAACAGCATGATAATCCATTTTTCGCGTTTGTTGTGTTTTTCTTGACAAAGTTTGGCTTTGAAGATATTCATACAAGAGAGACGGAACGCATCCCCGGCCTTTCGTATTTCCTCCTGTGTATATTATGGTTATATGTTTAACTAGAAAATAACGTTTTTTATCTTAAATGTTTTCTTCAAATATTCACAATCACTTAGCAGCTTCAATTCTACATTCTATACATTATTTATAGTAATTGAAAATCTAGCAAAAGAGAACAACAATGAACAGATGGATATGACGACAGTGAAATAAAAAAAGTGATGGTTACATAATAAATTAAATATATATATATATATATACAACAAAAGACGAACAGATCTCAACACATCTGCTTAACGATCTTGTCTATTTAATACTTCAGGCAAGCTTCTATTGGCATGATAAGGTCGGTGTAAATCTTATAGTGGAATTAGGATAAAGATCAACCTTTGGTTGTTGTTCTTTTTTTTTGACAATTCTCACTTGATATTAATAAATTTTCTATTTTAGACACCAGTTGGATTAGAACGTGAACAGGTTGGATTATTCAGTAGATGGTTAATTATATAAGTACAAAAGTATAATGGGTGACAAATACAAAAAAGGGTTTAAATGTTTTTTGTATATGATTACTTTAATGACAATTAATACTATCGATTTTTCTTCATAAAGTATCATCCATTATCACCATTACGACACCCATTTTTTTTTATTTCTATCCCGCGTTCTTAATCACCATGACGAAGGCCATTTCTTTTATTTCATTCGTCATTATTCAACATTACGATTGTTCTTTTTCTCTATCATCATACAATATCATCGTTATGACAACCGTATTTTATTATTTCGTTCGTCATTATTCAGCATTACGATTAATACCATCAATTCTTTTTATTTATACTATCCAACGTCATCACTGTTTTGTCGTGTTATAGTGCACTTCACTTGTAATCACCAATAATTTCCACTGATTTCTAGAAGCTTCAGCTTTACACTAAATCAATATTTTATAAATACACACTTTAAGTATCATTTTTAAGCTTGTTATAAACAATTATTAAAGTTTA